>NW_019060448.1:1158276-1217928 GCF_000696155.1 Zootermopsis nevadensis | reverse complement strand
AACGGGTGCTGAACCTTCGGAATTAGTTTTAGTGTGCAACTCCTTTACCAAAGTTTGGTACAACCTGTTTAGTCAGAACTGCATACCTGCTCAGGGTTGCCTGGGTACTGATGCTCTGCATACAACTTGAACTGGTGGTAGGTCTGTTGATTCAAAGCCTCCTGAATCTGTCTCCTGTAATGTGTGTTTAAATGTTCCTACTCAGAATTATGGAGTAATAAGGCAATCAACATGCATCTCACACTCAAGGACTCCCTCCACAGGGTGTCCCACAGATTGCTGCTTACCTTCATCACAAAGATAAACTTCAGCAACTTCCTTCAATGATATAAACTTGTTCATCTCTAATCTTCTGGGTTTCATTAACAACACTACATCAACTACTGGGGCCATGCAGCATCAATGATATGAATGGTTATAATCAGACACCATGACAAGAGATTCTGATTGCTTGATTAACTTTTTTATCATACAGTGGGGTAGCTCAATCAGCACAGTGACTGACTATGGATTGGACGACCAGGGTTCAATCCCCAGCAGGGACAGCCAACATGGAGTGGCCAACCAGCTTGGGGGCTGATCAGGGGGCTAACAATTTCCCATCATAAAAAACTGCATGTTACACAATTTTAAATAGGGCCTCAGTCTTGAGCAGTTTCTTTGGAATAACCAAGCAAAAGAAAATGGTCATGAGATGTGAAACTTGGAAAAGTCAAGAGTCTCTATAAGCCAAGTTCTTTCAAATCAAGAAATTTAGCAAAATATAGATTTAGTGTGAGGTGGGGAACCCAGTAAGTATACGACTGGCTATGGGCTGTGCGATCAGGGTTCATTCCCTGACAGAGGCAAAGGATTTTCTTCTAAGCCTCTGTGTCCAAACCGACGCTGTGGCCCACCCAGTCTCCTGTCCTGCCCTGGTTGGGGAGTGATGCTGACCATTCACCCCTTTATACAGCCGAGGATGAGAATGAGTTGGAGCTATACCTCTTCTCCACTAAGTGCCAACATTGGCATGTAACAGAATAGTAAAAAAAAGTTGGAATTAGTGAGAGAACATTCCACAAGCCCATACATTGTTACAATGCAAAAGTCCATCACACACTGTCACCACTATGAGACCACCAAATCTCATATAATCATCAACTTACAAGTTCTGTATGAAATGATATGTTTTATTGTTGTTCTTTCTTGGCTCTACAACCCAGTTGTGGGTTTTCGCCCCCTCTTCCTTTTCGGAGGTTTCATGGTCTTGAAGTGTACATTTGAGAGTAGTGAGTGACCAGCCCACTGACTCTGCATAATTTCTACTCAATCCTGATTTGACTTCCAGAGCCATCTAGCAGTGAATCAGGAGACATGGGTGAGAAATGGCTGCTGAATTTTGCTTACAAAACATCTCATTCGTGCTTGTAAGGTTATTTTACATGCCGTAAATCTACAACATGGGACATCCAGCTTTACTTCCCCTCCGAAGGAAGTCATGCTACAGATTTTATCACCCTTAAAAATCCATCGACCTCAGCCGAGTTTGAACCCGTGAACCTTGGGTCCGGTGGCAAGCACGCTAACTACTAATCCACCGAGGGTGACTTGTAAATTTTATTAAAACCTACAAACATGAGAACAGAAAAAAACTGTGGTGTTATACCTGACAGCTTTCAGATAGTGGAAATCTAGACAAAGCAAATACTAGATACAGAAACATATTTATATATTATTCAATTTCTAACTCATAATTCCTGTTAACCTCTTTGCATAAATGGAAATATTTGAAGTAGACTGGGTGGGCATCACAAAGTCTGCTCTGAACTTCTTCCTACAATAATATTAGTTAAAGTATACAGAATAAGCACAAATTATCTTGCATTCAGTTACTCTGATAAAAGATTTCTCATCAATATGACAGCTGATTGTTGTTCACATTTATCAAGTACAAATGAAGCTAAACAGCAGCCAAACTTCATGTGTACGACTGCCATTACTTACCTCTGAGCCTCCTGCTTGGCACGGTCCTCCTCCTCACGCTGGCGCTCCTCCTCTTCCAGCCTCAGTCGTGCTGCCTCTTCTTGGCGAGCTGCTTCTTCCTCACGACTGCAACATCACCAAAATACAGAATAAAAATCCTCCAAGTACAGCTTTACGATTCAGCAACCAGTAATTTAAGAATCTTGTTTTAAGAAAGTGTTCTAATGTATTTACACTACTTATCAACATGCCAAAGTTGTACTAGCAAAGTTAAAACAAATAGTTTGGTTCATATTTGGAAACAATTTTATTTTTCACCAACAAATATAAATTCAAACAGGTTAAATTAATTCAATTTACTTCACACCAGGCTTCTATTTATACTCATATTTATGAGACACCTAACATTCATCACCATGCTTACAAATGCCCTGCGCTGCATCAGTTCTCTTGAAGCTAATATGAATAAACAAAATACAATTCTGTAACAAGTTTGGCAGAAGACTGTATCTTCTGGATACGTGCTAAAGAGGTTCAAATGCATGGTCAATGCGTTATAAAGTTGTTTCATCCTCCAAGAACATTACGTAAGACACAACTGATATAACCTCAGATAACATAAAGATACTCCCAACAGAAAAGTACAAAGTTAACTTAGAGGACATAACATGAAACTGGGGACATACTGTGATTGGGAGCAATATTGAAGTTCAAGCAATGGCAAACATTACCACTTAATGTTGTTTATCAACTTCTCTTCCATATGCGGTCAGTAGCTGTAAACACATTAACAGTTCTGGAAGGCTAACAAGAGGTGGTCCAGTAAGCTGTCATGTTGGGCATGAGGATCACAACACTAAAATCTAGCACTGCACAAAATGTGACAACCATCATGGGACTTGGACATGACCTATGACGTGGGGGAAAAAAAGACACAATTCAAACTGCTAGTCACAAAATCACAAGAGTCCATAGGTAAGACCTGAAATAGATTGGGGATTAATATCAAAACAGGTCCTGAAGAAGTAGGATGTGAGACTGGACTGAACTGATTCAAGGGTTTAATATGGCATCTTTGCAACCACAGTAATAAACCTCTGGATTCCTTAAAAGCAGCAAATTTCTGGCTGTGTAACTATAAACACTTCAAAGAAGGATTTGAACCTTAAAATTATTTAAAGAATGATAGCCAGCGAAGAAAACACGAAATTTTAAAAGAGCCTCTGAAAGACAGAGAAGCCAGAAACTACTATTTAAGACAGCTATTGGTTTCAATATATGTACACAAAAAACATGAATTCAAAACTGAAAGGGGATCAAGGCAGGGACTCTACAGAAGAGCCTATTGTCTATCTACTAGAAAGAAGGCTTAATGGTCAAAGGGCTATTCTGGAAATGGATATAAAAGAAAAATTTTCAACATCCTACACAAATCTGCAGAAGCGTGTGAATGAGAATGAGGCACTGTACATTAAACCAGTTCACATTCCCACAAACTGTTTCTGCAATATAATATTTACATCTTTCATAATCTTCCAAGATTCCTCACCAAAAATCTAGATGCATTTCAAAGTATGGAGCTACACCTCCACTCCCATTCCCCCATACAGCTGCATGGTATGGTGCTTAATTAAGCAGGGACAATACCTTACTTTACTTGTATCTTGTTTCCTCCAAGAGACATCTTATTCTAACCCCTCTTCCTCCTAAGACATGTGTCGTCATCCCACAATCAAGCCATTTCATCTATTTCTGTCTTTAACACAGTTCCTCCTCCTCAATTTCTTCCACTGTTCTTCCTTCCTTCTGTTGTTCTCATCGTGATTTTGGTCTCTTATTAGCATATTCCTTTTAAGTAGAATTTAAGGTTCTCACAGTGGCAAGTATGAAGACGGCCATCTTCTGGATTGTAGGGCCATACAGCATGGTAGACGTTTACTGATGTTTCAGAAGTAATTGCTGCCTCCATCATTAGAGTGATTGCCCTGATAATGGAGACAGAATGTACCACTACAACATCGGTAAATATCTACCAGACTATACGGCGCTACACCCAAAAGACAGCCATCTTTGTACTCACTGCTCTGAGAACCTCAAATCCTTCTTGGTGATTCTCTCTTCATTCAATTTTAAAACATATGCATACCACTTACATCTGTAATTTGTTAATTTGCTTTCCAAGTTGTTTATCCTTAAATATTCTATATATTTTTTTAATTTCTTATTGTCTACCTTTTGGATTTTCCTTTTACACTCAAAAAATTTCATCTCAGTTGTCATCCCTGTCCAAGTTTCTGCTTCATGCATTAATATGGGCATGTAGTATTTTTTAAATAGCAACATTTTTCCTTTCATACAAGAATATGGTCCAGATAGGTCAAAACCTCTCTTGAAATTTTGCTCAGTTACACAGCCATCTTGTAATGACTGTACATAAAATTCCATCTGCAAGTGTGCAAAATGTATGCTTTATTACGCAATGTACAGTACAGATTCATGCCACCGTACATGCACATGATGGCAGTGTGCTCTGAAATTATGAGTATAATAATTACTAGAAGGGTTCTTTACACGAATAAAATTTCTGTTAAGGTTTTTACCTGCTCGACTGGACCATTCGCTTGTTAGACGTTTCCTATTGCCAGGGCATGTATCTAACTAACTGGTAAAATATTCCCAAGGGTTTTATTTAATGATTACCGTACTTTATCTTTTCAATGCCCCCCCTTTCCATCTTTCTTTCATAAGAATAAATTTAAATTTAATCTAATATTTTTACACACTGTAACAATGCTATGAAATTAATTCTCTGACATGTTTTTAGCTACAAAATACACACATAATTACTTTTCTCTCAATTTATAAACTTGACAATAACAGATAAAAAGCTGTTACTCACGCAACTCTTTTACGTTCCTCCACATCCCACTTGTGTGCCTCCACAAAATGTCTGAACATTGGACACAGCTTGTCGAGCAACTCGACAAAGCCTGCCATTGCTTCATACTGATTTGCGCCACCCAACGCCTGCCATGCCAGACTGCAGAAAACACAACCTTATCAACATTTAAAGATGAACATATAATAGCCCAGAACTACACAAAATGAAATTATTTTTTATTTAGTGTTCTGTCTGACGACAGGTCCATATGAGCAGGATCCTTCCATCCTTTTCTCGGACTGGGACCTGTTCATATACGTTCTTGGCAGATGATCCAGAAGTGGTTTGCCATTGCTTTCTTCTGTGTGTGAATGGAGTAATTGTTGGGATGCCACGGAGAAACCGGGGAAGCCCCGGAGGAAAACTCGGTGTTGCCTAGACCACGGCCTTGCCCAACACAAGTTATAAATTCGGGCACCGCCGGGAATTGAACCCGAGACCCCAGGATTACAAGGCCAGCGTTCTAACCGCTAGACTCTATTAGTAGAAAATAAATACTCCAACTTTGAAATCATGTACGAGTATGTAGGATTTCATATAATGTTAGATCTATTGAGACTTCCTTACATGGCTTCAGTAAAGGAATAATCAAACATGTCAAAGTTAAGTGACACAAACATACCGCCTGTCTCGCCCAATCACATCCAGAACTCCTAAAGGGGGCAGAGTGTCTGGGTTGAACTTGCCATGGCTTACTTGACATATGTAGGCTACAAGTTTTAATTTGTCTTCATATGATAGATGAACAGCTTTCCCTTCTTTCTCTGCAAACAAACAAGTTCTAAATTGAGAAAAAGAAAAATCACAAAAACCACTCATGCACTGGGTGCATATCACCATTCTGTTTTAAAGGAATGTAACAATATCCAGCAAAAAGTGACTCTTATTCATATCTCATTTACAGCTGATTCCATGAGCCCAATGCTAACCGTATGTACCACATTCTCTATTAATAGCCCTACATTTTGTACTTACAGATTTTGTAAGATTATCACTGTAAACAGGAATCATCTCTTTAAACAGCATTAACAAGATGATCTTTGTAATGGAGAAGTCTCATCTTTTCTTGGGGCATAAACTAAATTCTTAAATATTATTTAGATGTGCTTTGGTTTAATTAGTGATAGTGTGGTTCTCTATTCCAATTTATTTTGCTTGCAAACTATACAAAATTACAAATACAGGAAACAAAACTTGGAAAGAGATCTGGAGTTAAGTAGGTTAGAATTATTTTTTGGCATGGAATTCTTAACTCATGCACTAAAGAACGAATGTTTTGTACCACACCTCCTACTTAAAGGCAGAAAGTGGATTTTGATTAACTTAGGTTCTCAACATGTATTTCTCTCCCATTTTCCATGGTTTGATTAATGACATTTTGTTGGTGAGAAAGCTCTCAAAATTTCCAGTGCTTGAAGTACAGATACAAAATGTCTTACCTTCTCATATTTCAAAGTGCCTGGCTAGGCCTTTCCCCTCCAAAATTCTGCATGCATCTCTTTCCTCTCCCATACATTAAACACGTAACCTTCAATACACTTCAACCACTTATTAATCGCAATACTAAATCACCACCGTCTAAACCAACCTTCCTTCCAATGCCAGATATCTTTAAACATTCAATTAAATTAGGCAGGTGAGGAAGTAATACCTTCTCCGTTTCTCAAAACAAAATGTAACTTTGCAGCAACCCAAGTTTGTCCGTTACAGAATGTGTCCTGTTCCAAACTGTCCTCTTTTCTTGAATAAACCAAATTACATTTTATACAAGTGACACAAACATGCACAACTACTCACCAGTTTTATTAGCATAACCATTCATCACAGGAGTTCCTGCAGAACATGCCCTGCAAAGTGTGCTAACAATCGTTACCGGGCCTAACCAACATCTTTTGGAAATGAATATACAATCCATTGCATCAGGCATAAAAGTGAATTACCTACCTTTATAAAATCTTAAGGCGAGACGATACAAATCTTTCAACCTAAATCCCCATTTCTGAATTGACTCTTCGTTCTCCTTATTAAAATCTCCTTCTATGTTTGAATGGTTTAAACTATCCTCTGAACCAATACTCAATCGATCTCCGTTATAATAAACTCGACACGCTTCTCTATCAGCCGCCATTGTCATACACGTCTACCGGTTTTCATTGAAGTACTAATTTAATAAACGAAAGATGATGCACTAATTATATCATGTGCTATTCACTTAACAATTTAACGAATTTTTAAATTCGGTGTTTCGAATTAATCCATATAGGAACTCCCAATTAAATTTAAATACTTAAATTTTCGAACACAATGGTGCAGACAAGAGAAGATTTCTGCTTTGAAGGGGGGGGGGGTGAATACGCCCATAAAATAAGAAACTGTACACGTGTGCATGTATTGCATATTCGTACGTAGTCTTTGTTTCTTATGAAGTCGAATTATTTCATTCAATTATGCATTATTTAGAATATGTGGCTTTTCGATATGCACGGATCTATGGAATGTAAATAAATTCTATTCTATTCTATTCTGTTGCCACTCGACTTACTGGTAGAAATTATGATAAATACTTTAATAGGCTTCTTTTTCTTTTTCACCTTTTACCATCTGCCGTGTTTTGTTTCACAATTAATTCTATATGCATACTGTACGGCTCCTTGGGCAGAGGATCCGAACATTGCAAGGCCCCTGCATAACAGGAGAAAACAACAAAGAAAAACATTGGTGTCTATCCATCCCATAAGTGATATTCAAACCCATGATCCATGTTTAAGCAGTCAAAAACAGTACATACCTTAAACAAAATGACCATTGTACTAGCTTTATTATTCACACTGCAGTATTTAAAGGAAAATAGACATTACAAGTTCTCCTCAGGGCATCTTTGTCATTACTCGTGAAAGCATCAAAGTCATTTTTATGTAGTATCTTGTAACACCAAAGTATTTCAAGATAACATCTTCAAATCACACAGAATACAAAGTTCTGCCTTCAACTTTACTGACATCAGGATGTCACAGTTAACCTTTAAAGGCCCAGCATGACTTTTAAAACAGCATTGGTATTCCTGGTTGGCCCACCATGGACTTTAGGACATAGCACACATCACACAATGTAACATGGATTTGTGATCATTGCATTATGTTCTAATCCATTTAAAAATTTTCAGTGTACTCTAGAAGGACAATCACATAACCTTCATAGTTTTTCTTGTCAAAAAGGCCCTTTCCTTTCTTTTATAAATATTTATATTACAGCCTCCCTTACCAAGTAACAGCTAAGATTTGTAAGTGGGAATTACCTCCTTATTTTTGGCTGTAAGGCATTTCAATAATTTGATCTGAAAGGGCACAACTGAACTACTGATTTCACACTGATATATGGTCCTGAAACCTTTTGCTGTATTTAGTTTATTTTTATGCTGATTAAAACAAAGAGTGCAGTTCCAAAGATCCATATGTGTATGCTTCATTCAGGGATTTTATGCAATTAAATACTTTTGTAATTTTCTTGTACAATATTGGGGTTTCACTGAAGCAATAAATTCTAGAAGGGTTTGTCATTTACTGGCATGCTAATATATGCCAACTCTGATGTAATTGTTAATTTCAATCTACCTTTATCATGGGTATTGTCTACTGTTCAGAATGAGTTGCAGATGATAGTATGTGGACAGAAGTAATAGTAGTAGACAGGTATAAGGACTTACAGAACCCAGTGGTCTATGAAAGCTGAGAAGTGTATGTACACAAATTTGCAACACTTCCCACTCCCACCAATGATCTCTACAACAGGAAAATTGTTTTTGTAACAATGTTTGACATAACAGAAGGAAAACCCCAAAATTTTGGCCCTAGGACCCTGAAAAGAAAGAAATGGGATTGTGTTTATTACAGTAATATCGCAGCAGTGTGCTGGAAAGAAAAGAGAGGCAATTACAGCCATAGCCAACAGGAGTTTGGTGTGAATAATGCTCTGAAAAACAAAGTAGTGCAAACTACATGAGCTCTGTGGATACAAGTGAGAGGATGGGCAAGAGGTCCAGCATAAGTCACAGAACTTCAACTGAACAAAAAAAACTTTTATTTTGTTGTCATAAATTACTTTATAATACAGAAGCCACATGAACTGAAATGATCCACTTCCAATTCAAGAAACAATCTGTTTGTGACCTATTCCTTGCAGCGGAAAAGGGAACACAATGACAGCTATATGAGCCAGACCTGGTACCGAGTAATGAACATGTTATCCAATCGGAAAGCTGGGCTAAAAACAGTGAGAACATCACTCTAAATACCAGGCCCAATTGGATAGCGTGCAGCCAATAACACGAAACTGGGTCAGGCAGACAATGAGCACAGACAGGATCTCCCACAACTACAGTACCCTGAGGATGAGGACAAAGATGGTTCTCAAAACTTTATTTTCTTCATTAAGACATCTTACACGGCTGGTAGCCTGATAAGAATTTATTATAAAGTAAACTTTTGTGTATAATGTGTATTTTAATTTATTGCTGTACGTGGGTTTTTAATAAAGATATATTTTTTCACAGCAACACCTACACAGTATCCCGTAACTACAGGATTTAAATTGGGGCAGCAGGAGATATAGGGATTCAAAAGCCTCGTACTTTTAGAAATGGCAATTGCATAAAATGTTTTTTCTTCGAGACACACTACAATCCTTCACAAAAGTATGCACACTTATTTATATCACTTAAACAGAACAGGATTATGTGGAAGTAATGATAAAGCCTGACTAATGTTTTAAATGATTTTCCTGTCTCTCCAGGTAAATGGCGAGATATTACTTTCAAACAGATCATAACTGGCAATTTCCAGATCTTACAGTTTATGATAATCTTTCAATATAATTTGACACTACATAATCATTGTATTCGAAACAGTGCCCCTAAACAGCCTAAGATTCTCTAACACAGAACAAAGTTACTCCAGAGAGTAGAGCCCATGAGAAACTGTTCATCACTCAGCTAGTTAAGGTATGAAATTCACCTGAATTTATGGAACCTGAAAGTTCATTACCATTTTCAAAAAACCAACCATCAAACCTTGAACATTCACAAAAATATGAAGGGTTTGAGATTTTCACGACAGTGAGTATGAAGATGACAGTCTACTTTCCACAAAAGTATGATTAAATTTTGTGTACATACAGCAAGAAGTAAGCAAATTATAATAATACTTTCCAATAAACACACATTAGCACATTAGGTCACATTTTAGTCTAAAGATGATTCACACTTATTTGAAGAGCCTTACAGCCATAAGGCAGCCCTCTAAGTTGAGAAAACCAGGAATTTCCTAACTTTACCCATGGTATCGGCTATACAATTTTTGGGTATTCACTATTCATATTCCGTTCTAGCGTTTCTTGGCTGTAAACAAAATCATAGCGACTTGTGTGGAGCACGTGAGATAACAACAAGGCAGGGCATCAGCCCTTCACAATGTAAAGTGAGCAGAAGCTGGCTGTATCACTTTACGAAGAGGAAAGAACTATCACTTAGAAGACAAACATCGCTAAGCCAGAGAATGCCAAAAGATTATGTTTCACAAATTTTTAATCGGACAGAGAAAAAACAATAGCTACTTGTTATCACAAATATCCAATGCAGCTCAAAATCCTTCGTACTTCTACACGCAAAGAAACATGACGTCAAAGGGAAAGGGGAAAAGAGCTTAAATATCTGCAGGAGTGGAAAAGCAGCGTTGTACTGTGATGTTCACAATAACTGACAACCATCTCCGATTGTGTGGGACAGTTTTGCGGGCATGACATGAAGAGAATCCTTATAGAAATGAAAACTGATCTGGCAGTCATTCCTGGAGGGTTAACGTTGATAATAGGAAATGCATTTCGTTGTTAAAGGCACATAATTTTTCCTTGCATAAATCACACACTTCAAAAAACTACAGAAAATATGTGCAAGAATTACACAAATATGGTATTCCCCAGAAGGAAAATAAAAGAAGAATTTTCAAATATAAATATATAGAATAAACCCAGTAAAATATTTCACATTATGTACAATTTGAGAAATAACGAGACTGCTGGCATCCAGACTCATAGTGAAGGTCATAGGCTTACTTCACCATTTCTTGGTAAATAAAAGGGCATAGATGGTTTTTATGAAACACTGAAATAAGGACATGAAGAACCTAATTCAGTCTGCAATACTACATAAGTGAGGTGGAATCCTCATCAGAATGACTTAAAATGGTGCTGTGGGCGTCCTGACTGCATCCTTGTTGCACCTTGACGGCTATGGTATATGGGTTGCTGGCAGTAACTGGTACCACCACTCCTTCAGGCTGAACAACAAAGAAAATTTACCCAGGATAATGGCAAAGTGAAGAAATTACAATAACATTATCCATCACCTTAATATAAGGAGGGGACATACAACTAGTTCTATCAATTGGGCCCAACAGAGTAGGTTTTACCTGAGGATGGAGACTCGTCTCCAAAAAAATCACATTTTAACTATATTGAGATGATGGATGATGCTCAGGAAGTTTGTTATTTTAATAATACATGATCACCACAAACCTACAGATTAAATGAAAAATTAGATCTTAAACTGTATAACCCTGGTACAGGGATATTTCTAGACAGCTTGATGTTTAACGCATAATATATTTTGTCCACTGACAGAATGTTCAAACAATCCACAGACTTTTCACTACTGCTGTATCTCTCACACTAAGTCTCTATTTACATGTACATTTCCAGTCACCCAAAACAACAACTTCCTATAACAAAAGTCTTCCTGTTTTAAGTTCTTTCTCAATTTTAGGACACAGTCACAGGAGAATTATCACATACCTGCACCTACCTGAAAAAAATCATTGTCAAACACCATTGCTGCACATTAAAACAATGGTTTCAGCTATTTCCGAATAATTGCAAATTTCTTCATAAGACTTCCCACGCACAGTACCTCCCAAACCTCCCCACCTTAGATAGTGAGGTGGACACAAAAATTTATCTTACATACCTTCCAGGACATTTCAGGTACCTAGGAAGGAATGTGCAAATGGGGACTAAGTGATTCAGAAGGTGGTGCAGATTTGAAGCAGTGAACTGAAACAGAGGAAATAAGACAGCGTGGGTGGAAAGGTACTGTCTATGAATACATTCACAAGGATAGAGCCAGGGCATCGAGAATGTTGAATGTCATAGGGTATCATACCAGCATCTACATGGAGGGACTGAGGACAACTACAAAAGAACTCAGGACAGACAGTTTCCAGGCAGAGGTTTGAAACTGGAACTTCCAAAATATGACATTTGAGTGTTAATCACTTGGCTGTGACATTCAGTCACGTTACTGTCACGAAGACTCCATGCTAATGAAGAGACTAAGGACATAATATGAGAATCCTACCTTATTGCTGACTTTTGACTTTTCTTCGAGGGCCAATAAATGTATGTGTTCATTGACTTGGATGGAGGCACCATCACTCATCAATCGTAGCAGCACACGCGCAATGTTCCGAGCATCATCAAGCCCACAATGCGGCCGCCCCTCAAAATTAAGTTCCAGGTGTTCAAGCATCAGCTTCAAACTGAACTGAAAAGAAAAGTAAGAATGAGACAAGAAGAATAACACAAGATGCCACAAAATTTCCTTTAACTACCAATATGCTTCTAGGTTAGAAGAAAAAGCAACCTGTTTAGAAATTGCAGCAACCAATAATGCAAAAGAAACAGAAACACTTGAATAAACACCTTCCACAATATTAGGTAAACAGTCAGTCAGTCTCTCTTTCTCTATGGTGCAAGGTATTCTTTGGAAAGTCGATTGATATTCAGCTTGTCAAAGAATAACCTACTTTCTTTATGGAACCCGAAGGTTCATAACCATGTTCACAAAAGCCCACTACTGAAATCTCTCCTGAGCTAGCTTCATCCAGTTGGCTCCGTCCATTCCTATCTCTGTAAGGTCCATCTTAATGTTATTCTCCCACCCATGCCTACATCATTCCAGCAGTCTCCTCCCCTCAGGCCTCCCAATCAATACCCTGTAAACACCCCTCCCCCATTATGCAATTTTCTCCATGATCCGTCTTCCTCTCTTTTAGGTTCAAATATCTTCCTCAACACTCCGTTCTCAAAAACCCTCAATCTATGCTCCTCCCTCAAAGTGAGAGACCAAGTTTCGCAATACAGCACAACTGGCAAAATCACACTTTTGTATATTTTAATCTTTAGTTTTTTGATAAGAGATGGGAGGACAAAAGTTTTTGGACTGAATAATAGCAAGCATTACCTGAATTTAAACTGCTCTTGATTTTGTCATTCTAGCCCTTTTAAAAGACTTTCTGTGTTTGCTTATATAGTATTTATATTATCGCCAACAGACTGACATCAACAGCTGATGTGTTCCATTCAATTCCAAACCACCCTGATTTTCCTAAACCTTCCTGATAGCATATTCTAAGCAAAACTGAAAAGCAGGGGCGAAAGAGTATCTCCCTGTCTCGGGCCATTCTAAATAGGATACGTATCAGACAAATGTCTGCCTACACAAACTTGGCTACAGGTTTCACTTAAACACATTTTACTTAGCCTGACTGGCATCTTAGGTAAACCAAATTCAAGCGAAATGCTGGAAAGAGCTTACAAAATGAGAAATTCCTGCAAGTAGAACAGAACTGACATGAAAAATGGGAGTGCTCATGACAAAACTACATACGGCACTGTCTAGTCCACACTGGGCAATACATGTCATGGAGCATGGATATTCAGTCCCACGTGTTAACCTTGGAAACAGAGGGGTGAGCCATCTTCTTCTTTGATACGCCGTCCCCTTTACAGGAGGTTGGCGACATTTTATGAAAAGGATCCTTCCATCCTTTTCTCGGACTGGGACCTGTTCATATATGTTTTTTAGGCAGGTGATACAGAAGTGGTTTGCCGTTGCCTTCTTCTGTGTGTGAATGGAGTAATTGTTGAGATGTCACGGAGAAACCGGGGAAGCCCCGGAGGAAAACTCTGTGTTGTCTAGACCACGGCCTTGCCCAACACGTTATAAATTCGGGCACCGCCGGGAATCGAACCTAGGACCCCAGGATTACAAGGCCACCATGGCGGTCAGTGAGCCATCACATTTCTATTAATTTACTCCTATAAAAAACAACTAAGTACTTGATAATTAAACCGATGAAAATAAATAAAGGAAAGAATATTTTGTCAAGCCTGGCAGTTTTCATCCAAGTAACGTTTACTGTAAACCACAGCAGTGGGACTACATAATACACACCCTCCTGCACTTGTAGAAGTTACTGAATGTCTTCCTGACGTTGATCCATTTCTTTGCAAACTGTGGATATGCAAGCCCGGAGATCTGTGAACATTACCCAAATTAAGCGATTAATACTGCTGCATCAGAAGTCTAATCACGGCATTTTGCATTCTGATACACTGCGCAAGTTAAATTAAACACAAGCCTATCTGTAATCACCTAGTTCTTGTATGACAATGGCAACTGTATACTTCAAATACTCGTTTCATCTAATGCAATAAAATTCAAATCTGTACTGAACTTGATAGATATTTAAGACTTTCTGTAAATTCATTTATGTCTTCAAATGAAAGTCCTTATAGTCATCACCACAGCAACATTAATAATTGACAATGCACAAAGAAGAAACAGCAATGACCAGCAACATGATCAGGGTTTTCTCATTAACTGTGAGAAATTGCTACAAAATTATCTTATATTCCCAAATCTTACTAATTTGAAAAGTTCCCCAGCTGCGATTAATTAGAGTTCTTCCATGTGTCTCCTGGGAAGTGCATTATATTAGATCATGACCACATTTCCCAGGTTCACAATATCATGATACCTTGCACTGTCCATACATGAAGCGCCCCATGTCCCAAGGCCCATCAGTCACGATAGTGAACTTGTGTTTTGAGCCCAATTTGTGTTTGGCAAGCCAGGCCTCAAAGTCTTTCAGCACCTGTGGGAAGGTGTCAGCAGCATCTACCTCCTCCTGACTGATACCTGTGAGCTCCATGCAGAACCCAGAGAGTGTTGGGTTGACTAGAGGCCGGCAGTATGCCTGGAAGTGGTCTACCACCTGTTGCTGCTCTGTGCTGACGAGCACTGCCGGGAACTCAATGATCTCATGCCTGGGGAGATAACTCAAAATTTAGTACATCCAGTATTATGAATTGTCAAAATTCTCCATTTTATTCTCTCAGATTGGGTTATAATGTTGGTAATTATCTTCTACAGGATGGTAGAAAAAGCAATTCATACTTTACTTGTTTGTTTAGACAAGAGTTGTATGTTTTGTTACAACTATTATAACAACAACTCTGTACAGCAATGACCTTCTTGAGAAGCTGACTGCATGCTTGTCTAGTCAAGAAATTCAATGTATCTTACAAAACCCAAATGTTTGTAGTACAGTGTGTCCACAAAGTCCCTTTGGGGTTTTGAAAAATTGTGGCGCGCAAACAAATTGAGCTAGCCACATGCAGTTTGCGGCAGATTACAGTGAAACTCGGGAAGTTTTTTACTGACCTCAGTAGACCTCGATGTGGGCTCCCTTGGTAGCACAGCGAACGTCCAGACGATATTCGACCTCTTGCCATGTTCTGTGGAGCATGTCCGCTGAGCTCGAATATCGTCTGGACGTTCGCTGTGCTACCAAGGGAGCCCACATCGAGGTCTACTGAAGTCAGTAAAAAACTTCCAGAGTTTCACTGTAATCTGCTGCAAACCGCATGTGGCTAGCTCAATTTGTTTGCGCGCCACAATTTTTCAAAACCCCGAAGGGATTTTGTGGACACACTGTATTAATTTTATTAGAATATCACTTTTCAAAGTAACAGCTTTCCTTTATGACCGTATCTCGCATAACCAGTCAAGAATGCTCCAAAAGACTTAAGAGTTCTTATTTTTTATAATGGTGGATGAAATGTGTGTTGTTAGAAATGACTAATAATGCTTTTCTAGAGCATGCAAGTAGACAAGTATATAGAATCAAAGCACAAATAATCATATTCTTGAGATTCAGTAAGTTCACGCTTCTCAACATATTCAGGAAATGTGTGTACCTTAATAACATCTGAAAACTTTACTTTCAAATCAAATGTTCTTAAGAATTAATTTTAGATTAGACATAAATCAGCAATTCTGACTATGTAGTTTATATTGTTTATATGGCTTGAATTTTATGAAAATATGAAAAACTCATTTCTGTCATGGAATAGTCCATTTTCATCAAAGTCACCAATATTAAATCTCAAATGAAACTCTGTTCATCCCTCTCATATCCATGAGATTACTCAATGACGAGGGGCAAATTTGATAAGCCTGTCACCTTGAACACACAAATTTTTGTCCAAAGAAACTTGAAAAGAGTCCTCCCAATTATTGCTCTACGAACATGTAAATTTTAAGATATGCCATAAAAATATACATTTGTGCTCTTAGGAGAAAAAGTCTGATACTAGAACAGACAAATAAATGGAAGAATGCACATCAGTTTTGTATCCTGAGTTGCTATGTCAAAATAACCACTAAAAGAAGGTACAACGAGACCATATTCACCAGTTTCAGTCAGGCCAGATCAAATAGAAAATTAATTTAATACAAATCTATGCAAGTCTGAATTTGAAGTAAGTTTTAACACATATTTTGCAATGCATTTCAAGTCCTTAGAATTTTGTTATGAGGTATACGAATAACAGTATAGACAGTGAACTGGGAATTCATTTCAACATGTTCTTTCGTCTCTTTGTCTCTCCTGCTCATGGTGTTCCATATATTATATAACAAACAACCAAATCTTACGGGTAATCCGGAACATTAACCCCTTCACACGTTGCCTCAAAGTCAACAATCACATAGTAAGGTAAAAGCTTGACGGCTGTAGGCAGGTTGGCACTTTTTAGCTTCTGCTTCTTGTAATAGTTTTTGAGTCGTGTTTTCAAAACATCACAGTTGCCCTCTGAGCTCAACTTCAGTCTTTTAAGCCTTGACACTATTGCAACCTTGCTCATTTGGTTAATGCGCCCATTCAACCTGGACAGTTCCTTGTAAACAGAGTCACTGTATTGAGAACTCTCTCCCTTGCACTGGAAACAGAACATAGTCTACATTAAACTTTCTAGTGTGATTAATTCTGAGTAACATGTAAGAGGGTGAGGACTGCCCACTCTCACTTGAGGCTGTCGCTTTAATTCCAATATTATCATCTCCAGCATTTCCTTACTTCTTAGATCAGGTCACGACTGTGTATGTTAGGTCTTGCATTCAATCTAGAAGTAAATCATTCACTGTTATTCTAATCTGATGATTTTGGTGGTCACCGAGGCCATCCCGTTCTATGCTGGCACCTCTATATGTCATTTAAAAGATTTCACTCAAACATACGTGTTAATTATGCATATGGATATGTTATCAAAGCTCAGTTCTTAACTAAGCAGAGACAGAACTTTACTTTAACTGTAACTAGAAACATCATAACTGAGAACATTGCCCATTTACCTCAGCACTTTTACATTCAGATACTGTACCCTTCATATGCTGAAGAATTTTGAAAAAATTCTAAACTCTTAGCAAACTATTTCAATACTTCTTAACAACTATAGAATGAATGAACAATAATACTATAACTATAACAACAGAAGATGCAACAAAGTACCTTACTTAAGCAATCTGTAAAAGCCTTCCAAACATAAATCTTATGCCCACAACAGTAGTGTTAGTGTAATATCATGTGTTATTTCTAAAGCGTTTGCATGTGTAAATCATAAATTATTATTGTCAGAACTATATTTTTATGGAATAAAATATAGCTGGTCAGTGGTTTAAATCATACCTTAATGACAGAATGAAACAAGTAGAAATAAAATCACCAGATTCAAATAATGGCACCTATTCAAATTAGGGCATTATAAAACATGGACTTCCTCAAGGTTCAGTACTTGGCCCTGTGCCCCAACCATTAACCATCAATCTAAACCCATACTTTTTCTGGATGGTACTAAAATTATTATTTCACATCCAAAAACTGCTTCAAAATTTTCATTAATGACATCTTTGATTGACTGAACAAATTAATTACAGCACATTAAATTCTGACAAAACAAATTTCATGAAATTTTGTACAACCAACTAAAATTGTTAACCTAAGTATACAGTATGAGGATAAAACAATTGAAGAAGCAAAAACAAGTAAACTTCTTGGCCTACAAATTAACAATAACTTAAATTGGAAAACACATATTCAATACATTATGCCTAAACGAAGATCAGCTTCCTTTACTATTAGAACTATAACATCACTAAAACAAAATAAACTTTAAAATTAGTCTACTTTGTTTACATCCATTCGATTATGTCATATGGAATTATTTTCTGGGGAAACTCGACAGCAAAATACTTTTTTACATTAGAATAATGATAGACACTGAAAGAAGAGTATAATGTAGGGAGAATTAAGAAATACAATATTCTTTCACTCGCCAGAAAATGTCTGTTCTCATTAACATCATCTATATTTGACAACATAGAGAAATGTAAAACTCAAATATCCACAATGTGAGTACAAGATACAGATATAACCTTCATATGCCAAACCCTAACCTCAGTAAATACCAGAAAGGAGTATGCTATACTGCACATACGCTTTTCAATAGTCTTCCCCTCTATAAAAAGTTAGAATCACAATATAAATAAGTTTAAACCAGCATTAAAAAAGTATATCTTATCTCATCCTCCATAGCACAATTAATCTTCAACCAAAAATTCTCAGCAATTATAAATTCGTGTAAGCAATAGTGGTGATGCTTTCTTGTGTAATTATTTTTACGGTAATACTGTAATAAGCTGCAAATTACTGTCATAACTATGTAACTTATGTTTGCATTAGATACGACTATCGTATTTGTGCTATGTCGTTTGATATCCTTGGCTTAGGGCTATGAAGGATCTATGGAATGTAAAATCTATTCAATTTTATTCCCAAGCAAATATATCACGGACGATTACTACCGAATACCTTCCGACAACTTTCAACGTTATATACACTTAACATTCTTGACATACCGTACCTCTTCATCCAAAGAAGGCATTTCCCCCATCACAGCCATGAACAAAAGTACATTTAGAAATGCATTAAAGAACTCGATTGAACGACGATTAACAAAATTTTAACATTCAATTTCTTATTATTACGAGATGTGATAATACAACAGCAATAGCAAGCAGGTTTTGTTTGATAGCAAAGTCAACTGTCATTACACATGTGTTTCCTTGCGTCCATGTTAGAGCGCAGTATGAGTACTATTATCATCACAGATTACTATACTAGTCTGTTTCTGAGTTAATCTTTATCACAATTTATCTATTAAATAGAAGCGTCAGATAAACAGACCTTCAGCTCTCTTGTAACCATAACATCGCAACGCTGGTTATTATATACCGTTTTCCTAATTTATTAACTTCTGTCCAACTCCCGAATTTCAGTCATGCACAGAATCATGCTGACATGGATCAACCTCCGACCACCAACGCTTGTTATCTTGTCAGCGTGAAGTTTTACAATTTTTAATATATTATGCAATTTACAACTCTAATCCACTTGATGTGCAGAATATCGAAGTGTTTCCTATTTTACCACTGATAGAGCAATATTTTTAGTTAATCATTAGTCTAAACTAGATTTCAGAATATATTTTTAAACTGTACTTAACTGATAAAGTTTCGGCACCAAAAATGAAAGTTTTTCTTGTCTTCTTCTTCTTCTTCTACCTAATCAAGGTAGGCCTCCATAGACCTGCGCCGTCGACCTACGTCTCTGCGTACAGTCTATAAAATAATGCTTGCCATGGATATCGTGGAAGTAACAACCCGAGTACAAGTTCTTTACATTTCTTTCGATATTGTTCTATTTCTTCGACAATATTAATTTCTCCTAATTGTGTTCATAAATCTATCTATCCCAGTCACTCCATATAGGGATCTCACGAAAGTCTTTTGAGCGGCTTTTAATCGTTGTTTATCTCGTGATCTTAACGTCCATATTTCGGTGACATGTTTAAGATCTGGTTTTGTCATTATGTTGTGTAATCTTTGTTTTATATCTTTCCTCATACTGGTTCCAAAATGTATTTTAATACATCCATCCATTCAATTTGTTTCTGTTGGAGATATTTTTAGCAAATCTGCATTCATTTCTATCGTCGATATTTTACAACCCAAATACTTAAAATTTTGTACTTGTTCACTGCTCTCTTCATCGAAACTATTCCTACTCCAAAACACCAGACTCAGTGACGAGTTACTAAATGATGACCTGGGACTATACAATAGCATATTCCGCAGTTTTGGTTGGTCCAGAGGTTTTCT
The DNA here is from genome assembly GCF_000696155.1 of Zootermopsis nevadensis. The sequence goes on along the minus strand of NW_019060448.1, from coordinate 1,197,631 downwards.
AACCCTTTATAGTCCCATCAGCTGTAGTCGAATGAAATGTGGGCGTGACAATGTACGATGTAGTCAGAAGGATGGAGAAGGAAGTGAATGTGGCCTATATCAAGGTTCAAAGTATTATCACAGAGTTCGCTTAGCGGCGCTAAGGGAAACCATACCACCCCCCACCCCCTCTACCTCAGCAGTAGGTTTACCTTGACTTGATGTTATTTGGACGCTACATCAGGGGTGATCAACTTTTCAGGCAGGCGAGTTACATTGAAAGATAGTATGTGCTACATGAGCCGGATAATTCAAATATCTCCGCCATAACCAACAGAAAACATAATAAAAATTGACAGTTGAACCACGGTTCCGGAGAATCTGACGTAAATACACAAACGCAGTAGTAGCGTGAAGTGCGATGCGCCTTTATTTGTGTAAATAAATGCTTGTAGAAGCCGAACCATTTGTGATATGTAAAATCTGAAAACAAATATGGAAAGCTCAGGAGGTAATACGTATTTCGTACGCAATATGTCCAGATCCATCTCTTACGGTTTTCGAGAGGCGGGCGCTTAACGCGCCAGATGCATTGAAAATTGTACGCATTGGTTCATTAAAATTACAATAAATGTATAAACAATTATAATTACAATAAAATACATTACAGATTCTTAAAGGTCCTTATTTACTGATCATATTACATACAGAATACATTATCCTTACTCTTACCATTCCTGAGGAATGAACGTTTAAAGGTGACTCGGCGCTGGATCTTACATATCTTCATAATGTTTTTGCCCAATGACCCTTCCGTATAGATGTATTTACGTCAAAATAGCACGTGTTTACCTCCTTCTTGTAAAACTTAAGGCCTGCATTTGCTCCGCAACAGAAATTACATTTGGTTTTATTTTTGAAAAGTCATTTTGCGTCACATCATGTAAGTGCACGTCGGTGAATCTTGAGCTGAACTTCAGTTGAATTTGTTTAGTACGTAAAAAACGCCTGTTCACATATATAGGTGTCATCGAGCGCACTTGACAAATTCCGTGCTAACTTACAGAAAGGAGATACTGATAAAAATGTAAGAAATGTAATTTAAGTTCCCTGGATAAAACCATTATAGTACACAAAATTGATCAATATTGCAGTTAGATCAATAAATACGTATCTGTCCACTTCTCTTGAAACATTCTACATCCAGAGTCAATTTTAATTTAAATTTACCACAACGTATACTCAACTGTACAATAAACACAACATAAACACCTCGTTGATGTGGAATGACCAACACTTGAAACATACATTACAAATGGAATTTCGAATCAATGTCGAGCTCGCACGTGTTCTGGATGAAACTTTGAAGATTGTTGTCAACACTAAGCACTGCAAATCTGTTAAAGAATTGATAAGCGAATCCCTGCTCCCCAAATTATGTGGCACAATTATAATATTTGTCGATTGTTACGAGAAGCCTCAAACGCTTTGTGTAACTGACAGAAAAGTTCCTAAAATATTGAGGCCATGTTTTTCTTTTGCTATTGTTGACAACACTGTCCTACCAAGAAAATAACTTCTTTCTCAACGAATCAAATTCACTGAACCACAAAGAAAAACAAATGCAGTGATACCAAATTTCGGGGACTACGGAATATGCCCCGATTTGCCGCACCCTAGCAGCGGCTCTAGTTGTAAAGTTCACGTGGTGTGCAGCCCTCCAATCAGCGACGAGTCCTGTATTGCACGGAATATGCCCCGTCACATCCGTCGCCATAAATTTACAGTTGAGCTCTAACGAGTTTACATCGAGGTCGAAGACATAAAAAAACACAAATCCTGTGGGAATCGCTCCACAGGACCTCCCAATGTGTCGCGACTCTAATGACAAGGCTCATTTGTGGCTTTGAGGGCTGACCAGAATCTCAGCTCAGAAATTCACACAGGAGCCAAAAACGTGGCCTACTTGATTAAATAATAATAATAATAATAATAATAATGATATTATTTGTTCTCTCTGTCTTCTCTTAAAAGTTGCTTCATAATTTTAAGAAACTAAACTATGAAAACGGAATTGTGACTGTAAATTATATGTTCTCACAGAGTGATCATACATGTTGACACATTTAATTTTTTGACGTAAATACGTCTATATTTTAGGGTCAGTGTCATTCGGCAAAAAGTGAAACGAAAAAGTGTAACTGCATTGTTATGTTACCTAGGAAACGTCATCTGTTTACTTAGCATTATTGTTACCTAGGAAATGTTACATTACATTACATTACCTTACATTTCATTACTTTACATTACATTCAGCTACCACAGACCCATCTTAAGCGTAACTAATTCAAGTTAAATAAGCAATGTCTTAATCAAACTTTACTCAATTGTAAAGCATGTATAAAGAAAATATTTAGAATAAAGCCAATATATAAACTTCCTTTCTGTATAGACGTATTTACGTCAAATTCTCCGGAACCGTGTTTCCACTGTCACTTTTTAACATACCCCATGTTCTTTCCTCTAGACCAGACGCAGTGTAATGCTAGACACAGTTAACGCATTCAATCACTATTTTGCAAAGCTAAAGCATTTCATGGGATCAACTCTACCAATTTAATGACCCCCAACTCCAAAACAGCATGGCGAGCGAACGACACTGTACGTGGGCCAGTGCTTATTGAAATATATATATATATATTTTAAAGAGGGATGTTTTCGTTGTAAAATTGGAGTGAATAAATTTCACTTCGTTGCAAATGCCAAATTTAATTAAAATACAGAGCGAAGTTTCAAATGGAGGCAGACACTCAGAGTAACTCTGATAGTAGCTTGTACTTTGTTAGTAAAGCTGTGTTGTCGCCTGTTTAAATTCAAATCATGACAAGTCCTTCGGATCTTTTAAACATAACCTCAAACAGCTGTCCAACCGCGTGTTATTATTTCTCTTCCAAAAAAATAATTTCGATATCAGATACAACTTTGGTGGTGCTCAGCCGTTCCCACGACGCCGGTAGGAGCTAGTTTAGGACAGGGCACAGAGATGGCTCTTGACACGCGGGTACTAAAGCTACGCTCCGACTCGTTAGCAGCCACACACGATTGTTGTGTCTTTCCGAGAATTTGCCTCTACAGTAGCAGCAGTAGAAGCGAGAGACGTGCAGTAGCCAATGCAGGTAAGCTCCAACAATGACCGTAGTGACGCCGACACTCAATTGAAGATTGCCGACGCACCTGTGAAAATGCAGGTGTACGAAAAACGTGACGTGTCGAGTCAGACATTCTGGACATAACCACTCGCCATGGGAGCGCACTGAACTTTATAATCAGTTAAACTGGAATTCGCATCCCAGCAGTCATTATTAGTCTTCCAAACGACATTTACCAGATTTCTGAAAACATTTCTGGCTTGTCACAACAATTCTCGGTGACTTGCGCCAAGAAATAGTTTTCCTCCTTTCCCTATTCTCCTCAGCGCTTTTTTTCTTACAAATATTCTACTTGCAATTAGAAACCGCATTTTACATCCATTCAAAAATAAATTGCGTTACATACCGCAGATGTGCTAGAATTTTAAATTCCGTCTTCTGTCCGGGAAAGCAGGTGACTTGAGCTGAGAAGCATTTCGTGTTTAGGTCGTTCTTATTGCCTGAGTAAATGAGGAAACCATATCGATTGTTCACGGATCGATACATTGGCGTGACTCGTGAACGGTGGGTGCGGTGCTCACGTGATTACGTACACTAACTCGCAAAAATTTGATGCTCTGAATCTGGTTCCATTGTCGTGATGCTGGCAACAGAGACAAACTACAATCATGCGCAATAAAAGTCTGTCAGCACATTAAAATAATTATATTTAAGGAGAGTTAGCACGCGTACAACACCGACATCTGATATAAAAAACTGATCAAAGTTCAAAATGACTATTTGGTGTTAAAAGTTCGTGCAAATTCAATATGGATATGTGATATCAAAAACAATTCACTCGACGAATATTTACTTAAGAAAAAATGTTGGTGTACGATATACGTACACGGGCGTAATATCTGAAGACAATGAAAGTACAACACGGGTATAATTACGTTGTAAGAAGTTCACCGGACGCATGACAAGAAACTCAACAGGGATATCTGTTACCTTGAGTATACCGGATGCTAGAAATTGATCCGCCACTGTGCATATAGACAGCTGCAGCTGGTATTTGTCTGAATTGTTGTTCTTGTTAAAAAGTGATCGATGCAACGGCCTGTCTCCTGCTGCTGACTTTAATTCCACACGAACATAAACCAGGAACAGGGCACCACGTAAATATTTAGCTTTGCTCTTTAAACATCCGTTTGGACTTGATCCAGTGTCTGAGTTTCGGGGCTGACTATGACACAGGGCGTTCATATTGTGTAGCTCGAGTGATGTGTTCAAGATAACACTTTTTCAGATGCTGCATTGTCATGTCGCAGTCTGCAGCTGTTGACATTTTGGGGAGATGGCTTCTTTGGTGCGTCGTAATGGAGTTGGCAACCCTGGATTTTGGTAAGTCGCGGAACCTGCTCCCTGCCCATAAGTAATACACAACATGGACGAGACACACACACACACAATTTAGCTTGAAAACTTTATGATAAGGAGACAGTTAGTTGACTATGATCCGTGCCGTATAAGTTAACTAAGCTAAACTTTAGGGCTTCGTGATACAGGACGACTCAAGATGTACCTACCAAGTTTAATGCTTTATTTCACTTCAGTGATAAAGTATATAAATCTAACTTAAATCAGCATCGCGTGTGACACCGTACGTTAGATCCTGTCCTGCGAGATATCTTGATGAGGTTTGGATATGTGTGACTGTCCGTACCAACCTTCACGCCAAACATTACCCAGAATGCTCTCCTGACCTTTACCGGTCTATCAGATGATCGAATGTACTGTCCGCGAGGTCCTGGGGTCAAATCTCGGCCCGGAGACCGGCTATCATGACTGAGGGTATTTTTTTTGTAATTTCCACAGTCCCTCCAGGCAAATGCCTCTTCCTTTCACATCTTTTCCAATTCGTTATTCACTGTCATCCTCCAATTCGACGCTTTATAGTCGGAGTTACTAACATAAGCGTCGTTAAATAAGCTATAAATAGATAAATCTTCAATAATGAATATCAGCTACACGGCACTGTAAGAACTTAGATGCTGCTGGTGGCTGAATAAGGCATGAAACACTTTGGGGTCCGCCCCACACGGCCACACCTATATGAAAACGGAGATGCTATATAATCTTCATTATCCCCTTTGGCCCTCTGTTCCGTTCCGAAACATAAATTAAGTTTGAAATTGCAAACCCTAAGATGTCTGACATGACTCACCTGATGCCTTACAGCTTTCAACGCACACAGGACAACAACAATGGAACATGGACCGCCTCAAATGACGGGCTCATTGTGACGGACGAATATAAGTGTGTATACAAGGCGTAAATTAGTTTGAACCAACTGAAGAATGCAGAAACTGTAACGGAGTTACAAGGTTTTTTATTTAATTAGGTAGTGACTTTGATGATTTAACTGGCTGTTTGTATAGCAGTTGGCTAGACTAAACTTTCGCCTCTTTGTAAATACATTTGTACCTTCCAAATGACTGCAGTTCATCAGCTAAAATTACATTTGGAAACAAGACTTCAATGGGAAGGCTTTAGGGCAATTGAATGGTCTTACATCGAGATACGCTTACAGTAAGAAGAAGGCAGGATCGGCGCAAGGGTATTTATTCATTCATTCTGGAAAGTAATTATTTGTGCATTAATAGTATTAACAATTCTGCGTCCATACTTTCACGTTCAGTTTACATGACGAATAATGATACTGAATGTACATTTGAATTTTTCTACACTTTACACTCCATGTACTAAAACAAATATCTGAATAGAACAAACAACAAAACGAAACAGAAACGGACAAAAGCGAAACAAAACGTTTTACCGTAAGATCTGTAGCGCAACTTCACTACACACACATCAACCATTTGTGTAAGGTACCAACTGTTGGATTCATATTACAAAGCCACGAACACACAATCTTTCCTTCTATTTTTTTTGTCTGTTATTGATCGTCCAGTGATCAAACAGGCTGTGGAATAGCCATGAAAATATTGGCTGTGTGTAGAACGACAGATTAGACTACTTACTGTAACAAGTGAGAGAAAAACGTAACCTTTCTTACTTCTTGGTTTATTTAACGGTGCTCTCTCAGTTTTATAGCTCATACGGCGCCCAGTGGGATTACGGTTGCAAATATTGAAATGAAAGGAAGCAGCAGCTGCAATGTCTATTTTAAAGGAATTATCCTAGCGTTCGCACGTAAAATTTCAGCCACCTGCTAGGGGACCGAGCCCAACGACTCGCGGTGACAAAGGAGGAGCGAGGCGTTCTTTGAAGCAGACGTTTGTCATGACAGGCCGCACACCGGATTGATTTCACGGCGCAGTGTTGTGAATAATGTAGCCCGTGCCACAGTACGACTTGTCTCCGCGGGGAGAAAACCTCACTCACTGCAGCACTTGTACGTACGTACCTCTCGCTTCAGACCGGCGGAGAACATCCATGCCAAGCCATCACCGTGTCGTGGCCCACCCACGTGAATGCATTGTTTTTCTACATATTCCGTAGGCAATCCAAGTGTCGATAAATTTTCCCCACAAATTTTGTTGTTGAACTCAATTTTTACCGATTTTTAATTATTACTGGCCACGCGCAGAAAACGTTTTTCGAACAAAATGTTCGGACCTGCACCACCTATTTGTTTCATGTAAGATCGTCCATTTTAAAAAGCTGGGCTGATTTCGACGAAACTCGATAATGTATACCTTCATTCACTTTCAATTTAAGGCCTCTTTACTTGGGGGCTTAAATAAACTTTTGTGTACATTTAATTCAGTTGTTTGACATACTCTGATGCAATTTCATATACGCCATTGCCTCACTTCAGCTTATTTCCCATGATCCAGGGGTTTTCGATCCATGGCCCGCATACATATGTATAATATTGAAAGTAAAGTAAAGCCATCCAGTTACGTGCCTATGTTGGCACTTACGGGAAAGGGCCTCAGTACCCACTGGCCAGTCTGAAAGCAGAGGCTAGAAGAAAATCCTCTGCCTCTGTCAGGAGCTGAACCTCGATCGTCCATGTCCAGGCCCACATGCACAAAAACTGTATCAGTCTATAAAATGAAAAGGAAATAGTTGCTGCCTTAATTAAATATCTAATCTTAAGTGACTAATTACTATAAATAACAATTATTTAAACACAATTATTCGTACTACGTGATGTTTGCATTTTAATAAACTACGTTGAAGTTTAAATAAGTTATCAGTTAGTCAAAAAAGAAAGGTAAAGTGCAGCACCAGGTCTTACGAAGCTCGAGAACCATTGCTTTAATAAATTTTATAACCAACTTTTCATGTGGATCTAAAATATTTTGAGGCATATCTCACCAAGTCTTCTGGGTTGTTGCGCTCTGTAGCCTTGTAGGAGGTCACCGACGTTTCAGAGGTCCTTGCTGCTGGCTGGTTTTCCTTTGGTTCACTTCGCTGGTTGAATGGGCTAGATTTCCCCATGGCCTGAGGGCGAAGTGCCCTTCCACCACACCCGAAGACAAATATGAAAATCCTGTTGCATCATTTGCAGGTGTGGCTCCTAGCGGAACAACTATCATGCTGCCAACACTTTCTAAGAAAGCATTAAAATAGCAGGAAGTTGAACTACCATACACAGTTTGACCACTCAACGCTACCGAAAGCTGGTGCGAGTCCATTTCTAGCGTATGAACGGAACAGTAACCATGGGTTTTAAATCGAAGGAAATAATTAGCTCAACCACTCGGTTCTGCAACACGTTGTCGATTTAAGCGCTACCATTTTGTCTTTACATTATATAGGTTACTTTTAATGTAGGCGTAAATTCAGAATTTTATAATAAAGATTAGAGATGCTCGATTTTATCCAGATTTATTTTAAACGTAAATAGAATCGTGTAAGATTTGAGGTTATCACACCGGTGAGTATGAACATTTCTGTCTTCTGGGTTGTTGCGCTGTGTAGTATGGTCGAAGTTTACAAACGTTTCAGAGGTCATACTGCCTCCGTCATCAGGGTGATGAATCGTTGGTAACCATCGACCAGACTACACAGCGCAACAACCCAGAAGACAGAAATCTTCGTGAATAGAATCTTTTGTTTCGTGGTGTCCTTCAGATGTGCTATAGGTATTTTTAAAAAATCTCAGTATTTGGAGACAGGGCCCAAAGCTGTAGCTTGTTTAACTTATATGTAAAACTAGCACTGATTACAGAGTCACAACCAACTTTTTAACTGCCACCTTGAGGGCGCATTTGTTCGTTACTGTAAAACTTTATGAGATAAACAATTAGATTTTTTTTCCTAAAATAGCATTTTATGGTGAAGTGATTGACAGGCATGTAATATGAAGGGAGAAACAAAAACCAAAAAATGTTTGTTGAAAAACTTACTGGGAAGAAAGAACCAAGAGATAACCATGGAAAGCAATAACAAAATTAATTTCTTATTAATGGATTGTAAAGACAGGAACTAGACAATGCTGACAGATTTTGCTCAGTCCCACCAAAAAGGATTGCAAATTTTCTTGAAGACATCTGCACCGAGCATTTATGAGCCATCATGAGTCCTGTTTTTACTGATAAGAAATTTGGCAAATTAGGGCACCAATGTACCTTAATCGCACCTGTGGCTGCTGGTGAGTGGACAGGTAAATTAGGTGATCTAAGGTAGATGTAAGTCTAACTTCAACTTTCCCCTTTTCAATGTATATCACGGCTGCCAGCCTTCAGGTCAAACATTTCCTCCTACTTGCTACCACAAAAAATTATCATCTCAGTTTTTACATTTCTAGACTGAGAGAAACTTTGCTTAATGGACCAAAATGAGAGACTCCGCACATTCCCAATCATCTGTGCACTGCACTGATGTAATAACTTACCGAGATTGAACCTGAGGGATCCTATACAATTACTTAAGTGGGGCAGAGAGAACATTTTCTTTCATGCTCAGAAGTAATTTTACTTTAAGTTATTTTTTGTAATCAGTTCCTTCAATATTTTTGTCTGGTTTAAAAAATTTTGCTGTAAAATTCTGAACTTTTACTGCAGTCCGTGCCATTGACTGCTTCAAGTGTGTTTCGCTGAACGGAAACTACCCAGCATGCGATGATCCGTTCCACAATAACTTCACAACTGGAATCCTGGAAGCACCATGCCTGGGTGGGCGCAAAGGACGTAATGGACTGTTCCCTGCCACGGCATGTATCAAGCTGGCAGGTATTTACGATGACACTGGTGACAGCATCACAGTACGTGGCTGCGCACTCGACAGCGGTACTCTCACTACTGACACCGAGATCATCCGTATGTCCCACTGTGGTGGTTTCTACTTTGATGACAGGTAAGGTACCCCGCGTCACCCTCGGTGGACTAGTGGTTAGCGTGTTCGCCACTGGACCCAAGGTTCGCGGGTTCGATCCCGGCCAAGGTTGATGGATTTTTAACGGTGATAAAAATCCACAGCACAACTTCCTTCGGATGTCGTAGATGTAAAAGAACCTTACGAGCATGAACGAGATGTTTCGTAAGCAAAATTCAGCTGCCATTTCTCACCCATGTCTCTCCTGATTCTCTACTAGATGGCTCTAGCAGACAAATCAGGATTGAGTAGAAATTGTGCTGAGGCAGTGGGCTTTTCAAAAATGCTCACTTCAAAGACAGAAACTCCCACATGGGAGGAGGCCAAGGCTCGACTTTGGGCTGTTGCGCCATAGAAGAAGAAGGTACCCAGTATTCAAAATTCCCTAGTGGCTGCCTACTTTATCCTCTATATAAAATGGCCCTGATGGTAATTAGTAAACCATTCACATCTATATTTCTCATTAGTACAGGTTCCAAGTACATTTAATTTGTCAAACATAACTTCAAAGTTCTGCAGCATCACCCATATTTACAGATGACACAGAAATGATATTTCATAGAGAATATATAAGTACCTTTATGATATGCCCCATGCAAAATTTCACACATCGAGCTCTAACAGTTTATTATTTATCACCATCAAACAGTGTGGCTGCTGTCTAGTTGCTCTACATTCTACGAAAATATTACCTCGACAGAAGTTTGAGTACGATTTTGAGGTCATGCAGAATAGCACAACTTTCACTAAATCCATCCAGTTTTTTTTTTGAGTTGAATAGACTGGACAGACGCGACCAGCCCATAACGTGTTATCGCTATGTACTTCGTGCAAAGAACACATAATAATAAATAAGATTTGAGAAATATGCTTGAGTTTGAAGTACATATATTTTTCAAACATGTTCTTTCAAATTTTGCATTTGTATTTGCCTTGATGCTCTTACATTGCTCCAACAAATATAACGACGCAAAACTTGACACAGTATAATCAACACGCATTCTTATAAACAACACTGGAAAGGTGTACTCTTTGGAGTGCACTGAAATTCCAAAGGTGTTCCTCAGGCCACATCATGGGCAACGACGTCAGTAAGTTGCTTCATTGATAACTACGGCTCAAAGAAACTTTGGATTTAGATCACCCTTTCATTAAGTAAATAACAAAGGTAACGACAGTATACAAAGTCGCTACTGCAGTAGTGTGATCCGACACTGCTAAGCCAACAATTACAATTCTCCAATAATTAATTCGGTCCCCTATATAGCAACAATGACACCAGGTGATGGGGCATGCATAGTTCATAGGGGGAAAAAAAATGAAACAGATGGACAAGCAGCTGTGGACGAACCCATTAGGCGTTCTTTGTACATGCTAGGATGTGAACAACACCTAATAATTCTGTTAAATATACATCATAAAGGAAAATAAACACAGATTGCAGAACTCTACAAGGCACACAAACACATGAACGCACATACATGCGCGCACACACACAAAATACTTAAGTTTCATGTAAAATATTTTGCAGATATGCAACAAATTAAATTTATCTGCCAGCATCACGATTAGGCTGTCGATAACAGGTTTTATCAAAATCTGTTGAATAATTTAAGATGAAATATGAGGAGAGACATGGCCTCCCATTAACTTTCATTTACGACACAATTTTAAACCGATCAAAATTAACTGATAACACTAACAGTAGTCGCTATACTTACTCAAATTGGTACTATGTCGCAGGTACGTGCGTGGCTGCCTCCAGAGCTGCGACGATGCAGATGCTTGTAACAAGTCTCCCACATTGCAAACATCTCTTGGGCTACTAGCATTGTGTTCCATCACATTGATGACCACATAATATGAGTTGTACGAACAGAGGCACTCACCATACAGAGAAAGATCAAAGAGACCCGTGCACTAACTGAACACAAAGCAAGATCGTTAGTGCCTTGAGGAATATCTGGACTGCTTCTTAGAAAACACTGTTTAATTGTTGCTTGAAGTCAGAAGTTAAACTTGTGTTATGAGACAACATACAGTGCAAACTGCATTATACATATAATTATTATAGCCAACAAACACACGTCATCACTGAAGATGAAATTAACTGGTTCCGTAAATCATTTAGCTCCTAGCATTACAGTGTCACATCATAGAATTTTAAACTGTAATCTGTGAAACAGTGAGAAAACTGCGTTTCGATCGGCCAACACGCCTAAAACTTGTTAGGCCGAAGAGGTTAAAATTGTAAGCGGAGAGAAATGACAACATTTTTAAAAGTACGTAAATAAGTCGAGAAAAATGCCAACAGTACTTGTGATTAAGCTTAAGTAAGCAGATAGAAATGGAAATACTGAAGCAACTAAGTAGAGATAAATTATTATACTGAATGGCAATACTGCTTATATAAAGAGGTAAGTAAATATGGCAATAATGACTGGTAATGAGAGTTTAATAAGCGGGGAGAAATATCTGTCATGTGGACATGTGATTATGTGCGACAACTGTGAAGAAATCTCTCTTCATTCTCTTGCTGACAGTCCAATCGACACGGCGATGGCGAGTGTGATGGACTGATGGATTTATAAATAAGAAGAGGAGAAATACTAAATTATTATGTATTTACCTGCAACCAGCCTGTAGGCAGTAGTGGGCAAGCTCGCTGTGGTTTACTTCTCACGCTTGTCCATTTTTCTGCACGCGATCAGGTTGCCACGTGGCCATTTTCCTTCAACAGAAACTTTTCTGCTACGTGCTCTTACCACTTTCACCTAATTTACAAAAAATGTATACAAATGGGCGACGAGGGTCTGACGAAAGGCAGACCCAGTGTACGACTTTTGTCAGAAGCAAGCGTCTTCGACATATACCAACATTGTACTTAATATTTTTCATACTGCCGCACGTAAGTCATAACCAAAGGACTCTTGGACAAGACTTAATTCTGTCAGAGCCGTGTATTTAGATTACCCTTATAGGAACAAACTGCACATTTTGCTTCAATAATTAACACAACTTCACTCAGGTGGACCAATAGCAAGTCTCTAATATGTATGAACACGTTACAAAAAATATCATCTATTTATGATAGTCTTACTGTTATAGATTCACATGTATTTTTCTGCACATATAACATTATTACTCTCATCAGCGAACTAGTGTTACAGATGCACCAGAATTCTTTATCGCAATTATAACTACATTTTATATATATTTTAAGAAAGCCGTCTGTTGTTATAACTCGTACCGACAGCACTGTAGCTAGGTTTGCAGCACATTACAACACACAGCACCCCAATGACAAGACGCTTCTGGCGTGCCTTCCAGTCAGCGCTGTCGACTCTTGCAGCACGCTGGTCAAGCATATTGCTGCGGTCATTAAAAAATGTTATACCACAAACTGAAGCGTTCTGATAACCAAAAATGTATGAAATATAAATGACTAGTGCCTTCCTATTACAAATATTGTACTCTTCATTTGTTTAAAAATGTAAGAAACATGAACAACTGGTACCTACATGACAGTATCTTAATGATTAGCATAATTTTCATTATGTCAAAAATATATAACTGATAACCAACATGACACCGTAACATCTGCATGAGAAGCCATGACTGGCATTGGGTCACAGTATACTCATTGCCTGCACGCCATCTGGCTCAATCTCACTGTTCAACGCCATGTACTTGCTAAGTTCCGTTGATGACGAAGAGTTTGTGGATAACAGCAGTGGCTCCCTTGCGTAAGCGCAGGCAGCCGCATCTGCCGATGGTGAGAAGTTCATAGACGCAGAACACTTCCTGAATGTCACGTTTGGCAACCGCATTTCTAGCTGTCCTATGTCATCGTCCATCTGGACAGATGCCAGGGGCACATCCAGGCAGGGAGAGATCAGCCGCGGGTTATTGGCAAGAAATTCAACGATTTCAGAAACTTGGGGCCGCCGTTTGTGATCAAAGTTCCAGCAAGATCTAATCAAACCTTCCCTGCATCAGGAATAAAAACAATAAAAACTTTATTACTTAACAGTAGTAAGTATAAGTGGTCTGTAATGAGTTAAAAAATAGAATCTTTACAGATTTTCTGTACGGTTGTTATTTATTCTGGGATCCTAAAGCGGCCCATCCACGTACGAGTCTGGCTCGACGAGCTTGACTCGTGAGCTGGGCTCGGATATATTTCACCACACATGCATAGCAGACTTGGTTCATGACACCCCACCCACAAACGAGTTTGGCTCAATGGAACCCAAGCCAAGCCGGACTCACAAGCCAGACTCGTATGTGGATGGGCCGCTTTAGGCCTGGAGTCCATCTAGCTAGACCTTCTTTACTCCAACTAGAGTTCTCTAGGTATGAACATATATGAAGTAAACACTGCACTCTACGAACAACTAGACAAACTTTCCTACAGCACTGTACAGTGGCTCTAGCTAAATTTGTCTAGTGGCTGCTACTGTTGTATTATTAAAATGAAGGGAAAAAGAGAAAAATGTGGGTTACAAAGTGAATTGTAATAAGAGAAAAAGGGCTTACAAGAGAACTGAAGATAAAATATCTGACACAAAATTTTTCTTTATTCTGTTCCTGTTGTTTCCTACATTCCTTTGACATTTTGTTTTTGTTAGTATTCCAAGATTTAAATTTCTGTTTCAAATAGACAAAGCAATCACAATTACCACACATAACAAAATGTATGAATCAACAGCTAAACCTAACTAGGGTTAGGACTAGTGTTTACACTGCCCATTAGTGTAGAGCAGAACTCTAGCTAGGTTTTGAATAACCTCTAGCTAGAGCACTCTCAATGCTGTGTATATAAATAGTTTAATACTGTGAGATTTAAAATCACTCTAGCAATGGAAACTGCCTAAAATATCTACAGTGGACATCTAGACTAAGAGGGCACCATTCAGAAAATGTGTTTTCTTCACCATCTTCTATAACACTGTACAAAATGTATGTATTTTGAGATAGTTTTCCTTCTGATCAAGTCTCACTCTTCTACGACATCTGTAAAGGTAAATCAACACCAGTACTCTGTACTCACAATTGAGGCTTGACTCCTGCTGGGATGGGGAGTGTGTTTCCACTTTTTACATGCTCCAGTACCTGGCTATTGCTCATTCCCTGAAATGGGAAGCTGCCAAATGTGATGATCTCATACAGGAGAACACCGTATGACCAGACATCTGAACTTGGGGAAAATAGTCCCAACGCCAGGCTTTCTGGTGCCATCCACCTCACCGGCAGCATTCCTCAACAGAAATAAACCCTAATACTCTCTGGTTCAGCATCAATGTTTGTTCCATCCTAACATTTACTTCACCAAGATTTGCTTTGTGGTAATGCATCTGATTTGCATGCTGAAGGCTATCTGTTTTAATCTCAATATTTATCTTGACTGATTTTTCATGGTTTTCCTCAATCATACAAAGGTGGAACAGGACAGTCAGCTTCATGTCTAGGCTATCAGCGAGACAACCAGGGTTCAGTTCCCAGATGGGCAAGACTTTTCTCTCCACCATGACATCCAGACTGACTCTGGGGCCCGATTGTACCATCCAATACGTACTGCAGTTCTTTCCTTGGGATTAAAGCAACTGGGGAATGAAGTTAACCACTGAACTACATCTGCTGCTGAAGTTAGGAATGCATGGTTATACATCCAATTCTCCATACATCTGCATAGCATGTGCTTAGTTAAGCACAACCTAGGTAAAATTTTAACTTTCCTCACCAAAGAGTGTGTCCAGGATGGAAACAATCCACATCTGCTTTCTCCCTCATCATTTTAAATGTAATATACATAATCATTCACTAATCTCATTTCATAATTTCATGTAGTTGATACACTGTTACTAAAACTACAATTAAATAAATAATTAAGACATTTTTTAAAGCCTCAAGTGTCAAATTTACCTTTTCTGTTAAACTTATAGTAGTCATTCTCGTACATGGGGCGCGTCATACCAAAGTCACCGAGCTTCACAACCCTGGAGGCGTTGACTAGACAATTGCGGGATGCCACATCCCTGTTGACAATCATGAACACTCAGCACTTTTTACAGAATATCACTGGACTGTGTCCCAGTCAAAAGAAGGAAAACAGACCAGACAAACTGCAAACACAGCGTAATCATATGCCAGCAGAGGACATACATTGATAGAGAATAATAATAATAATACAGAACATTCCTTCACCTGTGTACATATTTGAGCTCGGCGAGGTAACTGAGGGCTCGTGCAACATCTATTGCCATCATTGTCAATTTTTTGCTTGATATCTCATCAGACTCCTCAGAAATCCTCTCGTTAACAAGGTGTCGGCGTGCAAGGAGGAATGTCTTCATATCACCTATAATAATAGCATGGAATTAGAAAGCAATGGAAAGACACCATGTTTTGTACTAGTTAGAGGGGTCAGAAACTTCGTGCCTCACCATATAACATGAACTCCATAATTGTGTAGACAGGCTCATTCTTGGTGCACACCCCCTGCAACTTGACGATATTTTTGTGTTCAAACCTTTTCATCACCTCTGCCTCGCTCAGGAAGTCTAGTTTTTCCTCAACTGTGGAGCCAACTTTCAACGTCTTCACTGCTACAGCCACCTGCAACATGAAGATGACCTGTCAGAAGAAGAAAGGCTTTCACCTCTGTATTGGTCAAATAATGTAAACTGTGAGGCTCACCCAGCCTTTGTCTTCAAACAGTGCCTCCCCACCATACACCATGCCAAATGCTCCCTCTCCCAGCTTACGATTGATTACAACTCGATCGCGGGAGATCTCCCACTTGTCGAGGCTGCTCATATTTTGTGCTGCCAGCAGGTCAATACCTAGTGACTTCATGTAGTTCTGTGTCTGCCGCACCTTCTTGTCGTACCTGTGAGACACAGCCAGTAGATCTGATATCACATATTCTGTTCCTCAAAATGCAAAGAAAATAAAATAAAATAAACTTAATGTTAATATTCAACTATCTGAGCATCAGGAATGTCTGACTGGTTCAAGGGTTATCCAGCAATGCTATATCAACTGCAGAAGTTACTCTTGGTTGAACAAGATAAAAGAATAATAATGAACATGAGCGTTTCATAGACAATAATTAGGGATAAAACATAATGAGGAAAGTTACGCTGTAGAGACAATTTCTCTTCCTTAGAAAGAAATGTCAAAGAGCTATAATATACAAGCACTTATGAAAACAGACAGGACATAAAATTGGATGAGATGGGGTGGACATTATTAGTCCTATATTATCTTTAATTACATAGAATTAGATGTCACACCATTCAGATAATAATTCACTGTGCCCTCCTTACACTACAGTTCCTGTGTATCAACTATACTTTATCCTATACAGTATTCCAGGCAAGTTGAAAGGTATAGTAAACAAAGTCATGTACGGGGAAGTGTTTTACTGCTTCCTAACCTCATCCTTCATCCAATGTCATTTCACATCTGTTTTTTGTTTTTATAAGAACTGAAGTAGCAGTAATATTACTCTTTGAAGTGATAATGATTTGGAGCTTCACAATGGGATTTATTTATTATATAAATTGTGTTATATGTTACAGTTATACATGCTGATTAAGTTATTTCTGTACATGTTATTTGGGGTGGATGAATATTTATTGAGACAACACAGAAATAAATAAGTTCACAGACTATGATGAGGAAAACATGCTTTCATGAGTAGCATGACTTGTATCAGTAATTTTTGTATCAAATAGAAGTTTGTTTGTGCATGCATGTTGAGAACAATTGTTTTTATATTTGTATAATGTGTAGTATGTACAGTCCACGACTGTAATCTTGGGACTTGCGGGGTAAGGAGGAAAGATAGCGTCTGCCTTTAACGCTACACACTTCCTGCATTCCTTGGAAGTCTCAAGATTACAGTCGTGGGCTGTATGTATATATTATTTTTATAGAGACCTGGTAACTGTGTGTATAATGTAAAGTTACAGCAGTGAATTTATTATAATAAAAGTAAGTTTTGTATGAGTAGGTGCACGATGGCTGATAACTCTGTTGCACGATATATAAGAGGTAAACCTACTAGATGTGGTGAAGGAAGATATGAGTTGAACAAGCTAAAATGCTTTCTCCCAGGAATGATAAGGGAAAAAGTTGTTGAAATGACATCACAGGCTACAGAAATATGGAAGGTTAGTGTGTACAGAATCCAAAAAGTAGTAGCACACACTAATAGTAACACATCATGTAATAACTGGAGAGCCACCCTCAGAGAAGTCTTAAGATTGACCAAAAGCAATCCAAGAGGTAATTCCAGAGAAATGGAGAGCATGTGCGATAGAAGAGCATGAGGTCAAATGTGGAATTTAGATTGCTTTAAGGAGGAAACAGTAGGGAGACTTATCAATATCAATACTAGCATCGATGACCATGACAATAGTGACTGGAAAGGTATGTTTCATCACATTGTCATTTTTGTATTCCTTCCTAAGTTAATTTTATTTCCTTACACCAAATCTTAATTTAGTAGCCGGAGAGCATTTCAGTAATAAAGTACCAGAATGATAACAGCATATGTTTCCAGGACAAACATTAACATATCTGCCATGTGTTTAAAAAGGAGTGGGAGGACAGAAGACCATCTATCAACTTACTTGGGGCACAATATAGTATCAGCTGCTATTACAATTTTTTTTCAGCACTTCCTCAACAAGAATTTGAGAATACTATCTTATGCCCCATTTGCTTTATCATACCACTCTGCAAATGACACAGTGTTATGAAACAAACAATACAATGGTACCAACCTCCTCTTCACCACAAGGAAAGCGATGATGAGAACAATTCCAAGCAGTCCAAAGCCAATAATATTCACAGCAACAAATGCAACATCACAGGTCACATCCAACACAGTTGCCAACCCTTCAAGAAGACATCGAGGCGGTGGTTCCTTACCGTCGGTAGGTTTACGTCCGTCTGCCGACAGCCAAATGATGGCCGAGAGGTTCAACTCCAGGCTGCATCACAAATAGCAGAGGGAGGATAGAACTTCAGTCAGTGAAGACCTATAATCTAGATGGCATAATGCAGACTGTGAATGAAATTCTGTACATATTCTTAATGCTGTTAATCTTGGTTGACAGGTCCCAACTGAATGTGTTAGGAAGGAATGCAGTCTAAGAGATGGAACTTGGCAGGGATGGGGACTATGCTGCTACAGTGGATCCCTCTTAAATATCTTAAAACTGTAGCCTTCAAAATGAAAACTAAATTAATTTTATTCCCTGTAGAAAACTAATAGAATAAACAGAATATAGCTATAAATTTAAGTAACTGCCTTAATATTTTAATGACAATTAGTCTTGCCTTATATTCTTTAACTACAAAATCTTTTATATAAACAACTCAAGACAAGTTTTTTTTCAACTGTATACACAAGTACGAAAACAGTTGCTAAATGCTCAGGCTTTCAGACATACATAGTACATGTTCCTATTGTTTTGGTTAAATTCAAGTGTCAGTTTTCAAACGTTAATTCTTTCTTGAAAAATATATACAGTATTGTCTGTTTTATTTTTGTCTCAAACAGTTTTTAAGTATAATTTTCCAGTTCCCAGAGTTTTTTTAAAACTGTCTCTGTCTGGTTCGACAGATAAAGGGTAGCAGGTGTCCAAAATGTGCACTGCTTTGCTGCAGGTCAAAATTAGTTTGCACGCTGCTCCTTCAACTTCAACATTTTCACCACTACTTTTTTGTATTTCAGTCTTCAATACTGACTTCATCATACTATGCAAACATGAATGAACAGATTTCCAGATGCCCAACTTACTTCTGAGTCATCTTTTTCATGGCAGTGTTCTGGCATTTTGAAGATTTCAGCTTTGTAGAAAAAAATTTGAGACATTTTCCTGAAAACATTCCATGAAGCTGCCAGCATGGATATGACATCACACAAGGATATTTTATAGCTTTCTTTTGTGCTTATTACTCTCTGCAAGCACTTGCATACTGTAAAGCCCTGATTATCCCTTGGTCTGTTGGCTGTAGGGCA
Source organism: Zootermopsis nevadensis (assembly GCF_000696155.1). The sequence continues at coordinate 1,178,134 of NW_019060448.1, read as the reverse complement.
AATGTCTTTTTGGCTAACAGAAATTCTTCCCACACATTTCTTAGCAACATCTTTAGAGTGTGTTGCACTCTGATCACAGAGCAATGAGATCCATCCATATTTGTCCATACAAACATAATAATTTTATCTACTTCTCTTGCTTCACGACAGCTTTCACCTTTGAAACCTACTTGTCCTGGGGTAAGCAGAAAAATAACCTACACTCATCAGCACTGAATATGTCCTTAAAGTCATTATCTGCTCATAAGAGACAGAAACACTCCCATCTTCCAGGTTCTTACTGCCTCTTCCTTTATATTTCTGGTCTTCATATTCAAGGTACTGCAGCTAAGCACAACACATTCTCTTATCCAATCAATCCAACCATTTGATGGTTTTAATTCAATATTTAGTTTCATAAACATTTCTGCCTAAATCACTCTATAAATACTGAGTCAGTCTTTTTCTTCTTCATATTTAGAAGGTCTAAACTTTTTTCTGCCTGGCTGATCAGTCACGCACTGCTGAAGCAGGTTTCTCTCGTTCACCATAACATTACGTTGTTCTGGTACCTTTGTGCACATCACATGTGGTTGAGCATCTGCTGCCTTAGTGATTTTTGGCTTTTCAGAAACTTATGTTACAGGCCATCTTCTTATGTTTTGTGCTAGTTTTTGTAGCAATTTTTAACACTACCATATTTATTTATAATATAATACAAATAATTTAAAAAATACAAGTCTGTACTTATTCATACAACTTGACAAGATTCAATACATGTCCAATATACGTAAGCTACTACAGGATCAACCACACAGAAGGAAAAAGAGAAATGGAAAAAGAACTAAACAGACCTTTGTCAGAAGGTTACTGCTAATCCTGCCATTTCACTGAATAACTACAATGTGTAGATTTATGTAAACATCTTTTTGTTTCTCATTCATTTCTGCATATAATATAATCCAACAAGAAACTTATTAAACAGGTAGATTGTCTAATACACGGCCTTAAAATTCCCCTTCGTAGGATATTGTTCTACGTGGGAAACATTTTAATTTGGATATAAATAAATTATTATACAAAGATAAATTTATAATACAATCACTTTAATTTTTTTGGGTAGAAAACCACATTAAAAAGATTTTTTTTAAGCAGAAGCCATTGCACTTGGATCAAAATGTGCACGTTTTTGTAACACACTATTACAGCACATATATCTCCTGCACAGAGTCTGTAAGTATGGAAATATTGTTTCATTCTTCCAAAAAAATTTTGATTTTATGACAAATATGAGAAAAGTCCAGTAAAAAATCTAATTTCAACTATGTATTGGAGAAAATGGACATATTTTCCTGCATATTATGGAAACATTACATATGACCAAATTAAAAAAAAACTAAATCGTGAAGATAATTTTAATTTTCCTACACACATCACTTGCCTCACATGACTTGTGGTCAGGGCAGGAGCTGACAGTTGGTGTACCTACATGCCACCAGATATCTCCTGACGTACAGCTGAGACATTTGGACGGAAGACACCCACAACTTGGGTCCTGTTGTTCAGCCACTGTACAACATTGATATCAGAGACTCGTGAGGCACCTACAAATCTGATTCGACCGGACACTCCATGAAAGTCGGTAGCTTCCAGCATTTCTACAAATCGTCTGCAATGTAAGAAAAGCCAGTGAGCTGGATTCAGCACAATGCCAGAACACACTGAAATGTTGAAAGACACTCACTGGGTAGAAACATTGGAGTGGAGGTCCGACAGAAGGGACTGGTCCTCTTTCACGAGGTTATTGAGAGCCAGTGCGTAGGTCCACACAGCATCATAAGCAAAGCCTGCATAGTTAGACTCACTTACATTACGCACTCTGCATAATGATTTGTACTTCTCTTGCCACTGACCCACAGTGATGTTCTCCTGCATCAGCTCCGAGTCAGGGGCAAAATATGCATGTGCCAGGGACAGGTGACCATTGATGGCCTGTAACATTTGTAAAAGACACGGTGGTAATTAACATGTCTCATACAGCCTATTCAGTTGGTTGAACCTTTATCACACAGCATTTACAAATCATATAAGCACATTACCGATATAAACGGAAAATAAAGGTTAAGTATACCCATTAAACAAAGTTTCACTTACTACAAAGGGCTACAAGATATTTCAGCATTGTAGGAAATGGTGTGATACTATGTCACGTTGCTGGGAAGGGGCTCTACTGCTTAATGTAGAACACAAGCCAATCGCTGATCTGCACAACTACCCATCATACAATTCATGTGGCTTACATATGTAAGGGCAGTAACTCACATCTACCATCTGTGCTGTGCTGCACAAGACGTTCTCCGAGTGGTGTGAATTGTATCGGTCAGTATCATACCAATCAGGTGCCAGCCACGGAGGTAGAAACCACACGTAACCGTCTTTTGCTGTCATTTTCAAGTGGTATGCCTGGCACATTACATCCCGCAATGCTTCATCAAACATGTCCCCGATAATTATGCGCACTTTTTTGTTCTTCAGCTCCTCCAAGTACTGCAATCAGAAAGGAATAAAATCCTAACACTAACAGCAGCAACAAAATTTTACCACATACCGCAAATTTAATGTTGCCATGTGTCATGACTCCTCTAATGTGAAATGGAAGAATGTTAGATAATGACATACCCTTAAAATTTTTGCATTATCATGAAACAGTTTCCCATTGGATGCTCTACCTTTGCCACCCAAACAAGTAATGTCAGCGAAGCAATGCACTTGATAATAACTTTTGTTCAACATGCAGATTGCTCTCAAATGCTTGGGTAAAAACATTTAATGAAAAGGTGCCACCAACAACCTGGTGTCACCTCATGTAAACACAAACATCCATATCTTTCCTCTGTGTAGAGAAAACTTCCCCTACTTTAAATCTTGTTGTCCATACAAAGATGCCATATATAAAAGTTTCTACACATATACATGTAAAATTTAAATTAGTACATATTTATGATACTTGAAAGTCCACACCATTGTCATGTCTCTATTTTTAACATTTGCAAGATATACAGAAAACTGAGATGTAGTACAGTAAACATAAACACAAGAACTTATAAAAAAATTCTGATGAACAAATGCAAAACAAATAGCGTCTTAATCAGTTTAATGAGTTTGCCTGATTAACATACTTTAACAACAAAATTTGTAGTGACCATCATAAAGTGTTGACAGTTACGTAGAATTACTGTATTTATCCAAATACCATTTTCACCTTTTTAAAACTGTTTTTATAAAAGTACTGGATGCATGCCATATATGAGAATTCCATTTGGGTAGTACAAAGTGCTATATAAAGGAATATGCAACACTCAGCAGAAAACATGGCAACACTGTTCACATTAGCTGTGTCAGCAACTGGGCAAAGAGCTTGAGCTTCAAGCAGCAGTGGGGTACTGTCAATTATCACTGCAAAGACAGACCTTGTTTCACAAAACATCCTCAACTATAGTTTTTTTTAATTTCCAATAGGTATATATTGGTATTAGGGTAAACCATAATTATTTTGTGTGTGTCGCATTGCTAGGCATCTAAACTTGCCTTGGTTCATTATATGAGTAGGTTATTCAATGAGATGGCAAAGCAGGTAATCACTGGTCAAACACAATCCATGTGGCAGTGTTTCTGTTACATGTGCACATTTCTCATTGTGTGTGTACAACAAACAAATGTTATTTCTGACAGTGGAATCGGGTACAGCATTTGCAGAGCACATCCTACTGAACCACCCCCTTGAACGCTACTTTAAGACGATAACATTAAAGACTCAAACATATAAAGCTCTTGGAAATGAATACATGTAACTGCAATGATTTACTGCCCATGAGAAACTAGGAATTTTAAGATAAAGAGCAAAAGGGGAAATACAAGGTAGTCAAAAATTCTGAAATGAGCGAAGTTACATCTCCTACAAAACAGTGGTCACCAGCAGGATTTCTGTAAGCAAAAGCCACAATTTATAACAGTAAAAGAAACATTTTCATCGCATTTGAATGAGAAGCAGCAGATAGGTTATGCATTGTCACATGAAACGTGCCAGTGAAGGCACTAGAAATCCGAGGCTTCCAAGCCTGGTACATACATAGTCTGAGGCACTGACAATGAAGCGATGAGATGATTTTTGTCAGCAGAGAAAGTAAAAGTTGAAAATAGTGGTAACTGCACAGTATCTTACACTTTTATTAATTTTTCATGCCACTGCAGTTCTAACAACCATGGCAGGTACTTATATAGACCTCTAGATTGGGACTAGGCACATAATGCGATTTATCATATTTGGATTTTCAGTAATAGTTTTGTTAAAATATATTTTTTTTAAATGTGTCTTTTTCAGAGGTGAGTCATATTTGGATAAAATTGGTTAATAGAGTTATATACCTATTAAATTCAATGGCAATCAGTCAACTGGATCAATTGACTGATGCTGTATCAAATGGAATAGAGAATATTTGAGAATGAATAAGACAAGATTGTGAATGGTGTTTGGATACTGTCTGGAGAATTCAATCAGGAAGTTAAAAGGTGATTAGTCAGTGTAGCTGAAAGAATAGTGGACATACCATACCTTGAACATAGTGGCCTTTCCCCTGTCACGAGGAAACTTCCTGTTGACAACAAATGTGATGCCATTGGCCTGCAACAGATCCTGCATGTGTGATATGTACTCTGTGTACTTCTGTCCATCCTCGGTAAGGGCTGCCATCTGCTCCCAGCCCAGCTGCTGGAACAGCTGTAAGTACACAAACCTGGAACAAGAATGACAATGAGGCAAAAACAGAAATTTTCTGTTCTGAATGTACTATTATTGCCTTGCAAGAAGGCACAAGGTATGTAATATTAGGGCAATATCACATGCAGCTGGATAAACTGTAACCACTTCTCAAAAAATTTCCTCATGTTACTCCTTGAGCTTAATTAAAAGACGTCTTAAAACACCTGAGTGTCTACGGAAACAATAAACTGTAAACTGACTAGTAACAAACACTTGTTACTTACCACGCTAGAGAAGTAATTTTTTTAAACAAAATTAAGTTGTAATTTCAAATTACAAATTTTGAACTAATTTCTTATCCAAAATGAATGCAAAATTTAACTCTCACCTGATGTTCTAAATCAGGCACATTTTACAATATTTCCAAATGAGTATTTTCTGTAAGCATTTTCTCAAAAGAAAGAAATGGAGGGAAGCTTGTAATGTTGAGGAAGTGCACTTGACACAGTATATTGATATCACTGTATGTTCTATAAGTGTCCAATGCTATGTTTTGATCCAGTAAATATTAAACAATATGTCACATTATTGAATTTAATAGAAGTAGATTAAAACAGTTTATAAAAGACCACTTATATCAAATGGTTATAAATAGTTTTTGGCTTGGGCTGTATTATAAACTGTCAATATTAAATAAAAAAAATCTATATCAGTACTGCTTAGGAGTCCAAGTTTACATTTTAAGAAGTAGCAGTCCAAATCATCTAATATGGAGCAAAATTCACAAATACGAGCAGTATTAAATTTCAGTGAGCGCCAATCATCATCATTTGTACATATGGGCAGTTATACTGACTTGTACTGAGTATTCTCTCCAATGGTCCTGAAGAAGTAAGGGTACTTTCTGCGGTCTGAAAAGCTGGATCCCTCAGCACTATAGCTGATCACCACTGTGCGGAAATGCTTTGTGACCCCAGCCAGAGGCTCCACGGTGTCAGAGCATGCTGGACCTGCCACAAGACCTGCCAGTGTACTCACAATCTAACGTCTCACTTTATCCACAAGGTGAGATTTCAGGTTCTCACAGTGGCAAGTATGAAAATGATGATGAGTAAATGGAGAAATTCATAATTTTAAAATTCACTGTATACCAAATTCAAAGAGTATCTTTAAAAAAATACCATGCAAAAGATGCCCAAATTTAACAGCAGTAACATTTCCGTAGACAGCCACTATCATTTTAATCACATGTTCATTGACACAGAGCATATACTCCCATTTAGGGTGCAGAAATGCTTGTCTTCATGTAATGTACCCATTACTCTTGACTGGTTTCAATTAAAACAGAAAGACTTAGCAGTATTTTTAATAAACCTCGCCAATATAAAATTTCATGAAAATGTGTTTAGCTGTTAAGTCACATAGTATTAGAAAGACTGGAGAAATATTCAACTCCTTAAATAATGCCAGCAATTACAAAATATGGAAGAGAATTTTCATATTTTAAATTCAGTGTATACCAGACACAGAGTGAAAATCTTAAAAAATTAACCATGCAAATGATGTTAAACTTAATTGCATTACTGATATACTGATGTGACATGTCGCCACGTAACATACACGCCTGGCATATTCAGTAAACAAATGACACTGAGAGGTTAAGATTGCACAACTCTGTTGACCTTCATATAAATGTTTTTGCAATATGGATCTGAAATGTCTGAAAGTTATTTATAGTCTCAGAAGTTTGTGTCAACAGCATGTTGGTACATTTTACGCAGATTTTTGCAAAGAGATACGTATTCACATAGTTATTTTTCCATTCAGTTGAGACACAACAAACGGCATAACAAAGCTAAAGCAGAGTAGATGAAGAACTGACTTGTCTATAACACTCCATTCTCCGACTGGCACAAATGACTAAATCGCACGAGGCTTATTTATAATAAAATGGAGAGGTGTACACTTGATACACATTTTCTAAGTGTATCCTTTGCTAGTATGAATACCTCAATGACCTTCATTGTCATTTATAGCAGATACAAATTTAAAATTACAAAGTTCGTTGCATTACATCAAATCCGGAATTATTTTTCATTCTCTTTCGTTAAATATTAATCATATGAAAACATATTTAAAATAGAAGTTGTATGCCTTAATGAGATCTTTTATGTGATAAACTAATCTTAGCCTTTATCTTATATGAGACCCATACGTTGGGCTTCATGCATTTCAGTTCTCATAACCACAGATTGTTTGAATTATGTTTCTCACCCAAAATACCAACAAGCTTCTTGTACACATTGAACAAAACATAGTAGATGAATGTCTTCATGACAGCCTCTGCCTTACATTCCCCATTGTTCACCTTCATCTTGAGGTTGTAGTCTCGCAAAACACTGTCATTTGCATTTACAGCTTCCAGTGCCATTTCAGCAGCTAAAATCAACAAAACGTAAAACAGAATCCAAAAATGCAGTGACAATTTGAACATCTTATCACTATTGATTAATGGGTTTAAAATTAGCTCACTTCCATCAGCATAATGAATAAATCACACTTAAACTTGAAAACAAAACTTAATGTACTAAACATTTCTCCAGTATAGATGTAATGCTTAAACCATCATGACTCACTCTCCTGGAATTAGTTAAGTTTCCTCGACACCAGATGCAAAAGTTAAACTGCCATGATACAGTAAATGAAACCTCATTTATGAAAACTGGGTATACCACATAAAAGTGGAATTGGTATTAAAGTACAGGAGGCTTCATGTTCTGTATTCTATTCCTTACGGCATGGAGCACTGCTCACCTCTTACTATTCCCTTGGCAATGTAACTGGAACCACTGATGGGGAATATCCCTCCGATATATAATACATTCTTTTCATCACTGGTCGGGATCCAGGGCAACCAACTTTCTTTGTTGTGCACTAGCCACTCACAAGCAATCTTGTCCACAGCACCGGGCTGCTGATTGTATCGTGCCAGCAAGTCATAGTAATTATCACGTGAGAAGGACATCTTGTGGACAGCCTGCAGCACATAATTTGAACCTGACTTGGCTGTTTGGAAGATGTTTTCTGGTTCGAACTAAATACTACCAAGAGCAAACATTACTTTTGTACATGCAATTTTTTTCGAAGTTAGACAGGATCTGAGGTGTTGCAGATTAGAATTTAGGAGCACAGCTTAGAGCATCAATATCATTCAATTACACCAATGTAAACTGCTAAGAAATTTGAAGCAAGGTAATTCAGTATGAAGCAACCTGATAGGAGAACTGTGACAATGCATCCTACTGATATACCGTTTTACCTCATATGCTGGTTTGGCTCCAATCTCGAGCTCAGACCACACCAGTTTCACAAGACGCTGGAGCTCGTACTTGCAGCCAACAATGTGAGAAGACTGTAAAGTCTCACACGGAGGGAAAACAACACTCACAAACTTGCTGCTACCCCACATTGTAACAGTGCTTGGCACACGACTGAGCAGAACAAGGGACCGGTTTGCCTTCTCATTCATGTAGTGGGCCATCAGAGCATCAGTAAGCCACTTGAGGTTTGGACCTACCCACACAACCTTTACAAACAGTTTCATCTCCAGAATGTGCTGCACCACAAAACTCGTCTCATCTAAATGAACATCACAAAATGATAAATAAGCAAGACGATGACTGTAATATCTGAATGCATATCATATGACAGTTACTAAAGACTGTAAATGTAAGTAAAATATCTAAAATGTCCATTGCACAGTGACTAGTGAAAAACAGGGAAGTTATTAGACAATCTAAATGCTCATTATATGATGTTTATTAACGAGCAGGACTGTGACTAATATAGGATGGGTTCAACCTTGTCTAAATATGTTGTCACATTATTACTGATCAGGAAGAGGACCACAGTTAAAGCAGCGGGGGTTCAAAACAGTACGACACTCACCAGGATGGCCTGCCAGTAGGACTGCACAAGATGTGTTGCAGTAAGCAGGTGTGAACAGGCCTGTGACGCAGAAACTCTCCTCACAGTAGAACCTGCTAACCCACATAACAAACAGCTCCAAGTTTCAATCAACCTTCCAACGTCTCTAATTCTTCAGGACTAGGCAACACCTACCTGTTTGTTGCATTGAGTCTTGTGAATGCTTGCACATAGCTTAGATCCTTGTCACTCATGCTGAACAGGCATGCAGTGCTCTGGTCAGCAAATATGCGCCAGTGATCCATGCCTGGTACCAGATGTGCCAAAGTTGATGGCACAAACCACCCAAACCTGCAAAAAGAAAAGCCTATAGTGGAGTTCCAGAAACTACAATTAGCAGCTCAGCTTCAAGCAGCTTACCTTCCTGCAGGAGCCACCATTCCACAATCCTTCACTTGATATGCATCTGTGAACTCTATGAGATTGGTATCAGGGGAAATCCATACTTCCAGGTTCACCACTGATGAAGGAACCCTGCAACAGTACATAGCTTATACCAAGCGTCACAAAATGGACAAAGATAATAAAGTAACTCTGCAATCTGCCACTCACGCCAGATTGGTAAGTGGCCCACTCAGCCTCTGCACTGTGCGGGTGGTGTTGAATTGATCATCCTCTTCCACTGTGGTAACAAAGGGGTATCCTAGCACCTCCTGCAGGAACAGCTTGAAAATTTCAGTTGCCAGACGGTGTGTGATGCGTCCTGAAACCTCCAGCCTTAAGTCCAAAACATGCCCCTCATAATGGAAATACCGTTTTGGGTTCACTTCTGTAATTAAAGCCAATGACATGGTGACATTACCGGCATGTATAAGGGCTCATAGACTCACAGCAATGGTTTGTATTCACTTTAGTATGTTAGGCAGCACAAATTAACTCAAAGATCCATAAAACTGATTCACAATCATTTGGCATGTTGCGGATACAAGGCTGAACTCGCAAACTCAAAACACTGGTTCGTGCTCAATTAGTATGTCAGTGAGCCTCCCCGGGGGCTGCCACCTTACTGTGGCGGGGAGGTTTGTATGTCCTGTTAGGACCCTGAGAGCTATGCTGGCGGGAGCTTAAGCTCCTGGTAGGGTCACCCAAGCCAGACAGGTCGAAGGGCAGGGACCAGACAAAGAGCAGCCCACTGGTCCTCCAGGTTGGGGGTTGGGGCATTAGGCTGACGACCTGATACCCAGAAAATATTACATTATCCAGAAACCCGATACGGGATGCCAGAGCCCACCAAGGGCTGTAGTGCAAGAGGAGAAGAAGAAGAAGATTATGTTGGTGAGACACACACAAACATAAAAGCACATTGCACTGGTTCATATTCACCTGGTATGTCAGTGAGGCACCGGGACTGGGCTCTTGTCACAAACACAATTCCAGCCAGCAAGTGGTACAGATGCATCCTAACCTTCAAGAGATACTGGCAGGATGCCACACTAAAACAGCACAGAACACTTTCTGTATGGGACACCAAGAGCAAATATAAAGGAGATTATAATTTAGATTAGCTGGACACAGTGACAGTTCACATCATGAGAGTACTCTCTTTGGATACTGCCCTTTATTTGGATAACAAGACACATAACACTTTAAAGCCTGGGTGTCTTTTCATCATAAAGTAGAAGAAAATGTTAGTGATGTTACTTGATCTGATGGCCTCATTCTATGCTATGTTCTGACACTATCGATTTGTCTGATTGACATAGACGTAGATGTCTGGTATGTTCTTTGCATTTAGTGTCAATGGACTGACCTGTCTATACTACATACACATACATAGGACACGCATCTCTAAGTCTATACCAAAAACAGCAGATTACATGGGCCAATTAGTTACAGAAGCAATATAAATAACTACATCCAAATAACAGGCACTGTGAAAGTTTTAAATTTTACAAGACTGTGTAGGTTTTACTTTGAAGCAAGAAATACACTGGGTCACATTTATGAATGTGTTTGATAAAGTTAGTGAAAATGTAAATGAATCACCTCACTCTGCAGCAGGGACTTGAAATATTCTGGAGTTCAGAAATTTATATTGTGCATTCCTGAAACATTTCTTCATAACCACAATATGGTGGCAATTCCAAGTAAACCCTGTTAAAAAGAAAAGTGCTTTAAATTTTCCAGGTCCCAAACTGGAGGTGTGCACTTCTGTATTATTCCACCTATATGGTTCAAAACTTCTGTGTGGAACTCATACCAAAAGCAATTGGAAACCAAAATATGCAGATAGTAATATTTTAAAGAGAATATGTAATGGTTGATTATCTGTAAAGCTCACACAATCCAGTAACTTGTTAATGAGCAACAGGTAATTTTCTTTATTATACACATTATCACTGTAACACGCATGCCACACGCTAGAAGTGTGAGGGGACAAGTATTTCTTTTATTTTTCTGTAATCTGCTGCTCATTGAAACTTAAAGTTTCCATATTCAAATCTGACTGTAGACAAATTTTAGAAACATTTTCATTTTATAAAGTATACCAATTACTTATACAAAATATGATATAGTACATTAGCCCTTAAAATGGCTGTTCTATGGCCTGACATCTTCAATAAGATGTCCAGAATTCCTAAGCCTCAACCATGGATTTCATTCATCTTCCTATGGACCCAATTAGAAATTCGACATTACATTCACACAAAACAACTTTGCTGTCTTTCCACCTTTATTTATTTCATTGTGGTTTACATTTGTTATTTCTGACTTGTTTTTTCGAGTTCGATGCCAGTAGGCCTATGCTTGATTTATGTAACAGAGATATGGAGTGCATACTCCGATGAAGGATAAACCAAAACGCAACTAAGAAGGATTTGACGTTTTCATGGCAGTGAGTTTGAAAATGGCTGTCTTCTGGGTTGTAGCGCCATGTAGTCTGGTAAACTTCCACCAGACTACAAAACACAACTGTCACTTCCTGGCTCTTGGTAAGAAATGCTACAATATAATATCAAATGCAATTTAATTTTATTGTTTTTATGGAGTAATATTTGACTTCACATGGAAAAACTTTGTAGTACTTGGTCATGAGTCATGCAGTCCCTGCTAGGAGCTAGGAAGTGACAATTCTGTTCCAGTTTTATCAGTGAATACGTTGTATTAAATTTTAATAACGCCACTGTGTGGTCACAAACACTGCTTTCCTTTTCCGTCATCCATAAATATGTCTTGATATTTGATGGTCCCACTAAAAGGAATTTTGGGTTTCTTGGCTGAAGAGGGGAACCTGGACACATGAAGGAGAAAACAGCAAATGGCCTTCACAAGACAAATGATTTGCCTGTTATTATATTTTCATTACGTCAGTCCATCCATGTGTTTGTAATAAGACTGAAACTATCTCATTTTGATAAATACCAGTATGAATGTTTTCATGCCAGGTTTCGATAAACTTTGTGTATGAAACTCATACTGTATAGGTATTATTAACTGTTAAGTTTCATTCACTTCAATTTGGTTCAAGGGTCACTGTACATAAAGGCCTAACTGAATTTTTATGTATACTTTCCAAGCCCTTCAATAGATTCTGATGCACAACTTTTATTCACTTTATCTCATTCAAAGGATTACTTTATTTAAAGGCAAATTTTGATGAAACTCAACACAGAGAACTTAAATTATTTCTTTAACTCAATTTAATTAGGCTTAAGGGAAATTTTATTTACAGGCCTAATCAAAACTCCTACATATTCCAAGTCCTTTGACAGACTAATAAAACTTCATCTGAAGCAGCATTTTTGTATGAAAAAAATTAACAAGTGAAAGTTTTGCTTTTTTTTAATTCTTAGGGATATTTTCCTCAGTGAGCTAAATAAATTTTCTTTTGACATCCTGTGACAGATTTTTATGACATATGAGTATTAATATATCACTTTTATTACCTTTAATTTGTTTCAAGACCCACGTAACCTAAGGCCCTGAATGCACTTTTGAATGTATCTCATCAAGTATTAATCTTACGGAAAAATGTCTTTAATAAAAATTATAGGGAATCATCACACACACACATTTTACCATACTTCTACCTTACACAATATTTGCATAATACTGATTTAACAAATCACAAAGATAATAAATAATATATATATATAAAGTGTGTACCATCAAAAATATCCAGCCTCCTGCTGTCACCCCGTCATATAGAATAAGTCCGCTTGATTTACAGTGCATTGCATTTACCTAGACAACAGACAGATGCTATACATAAGAGAAATGTACATTTTAATGATGTCCACAGATACAAACACCTGTTCTTCCTGATGATAGCTTACAGTCTTGTATTACTAAAAGCGACTAATGCCAGATAAATTGTAGCAACATACAATTGTCTGTTGTGATCTTCTGGAAGACCATCCAGAAGACATGCCACCAAAGACATTATCACCAATAAGGGAAACTAAAATTTCACACACAAAATTACTTCCGAGCTCATATTCTACCCCTAATACTTACACCGTTATGCTCTTAGCACTAACTATAATCAACACTCATATTACAACTATGCATTTCTATGAGTGCACCATCTTCAGGTAAAGGCTTCATTTAAACAAAAAACAGATGTTATCAAAGGTATGTTGCTGGTAAAGAGCATTTACATCAAAACCCAGCTCACAGACAGTGACAAAAGATGAGCATTCAAACAGGTGTCATAACTATCACCTAAAATACTTAAACATTCTAAAACCTATACATTATGCACAAGGGACTGTAATGGACACCCATGCACTGACCTACCTCTAACTACAAATTATTTCTACTCTAGCAGTGGACAGCAGGTAGTAATGATGTTGTTGGTAGCCCGTCCATTGCTTTGTTTTGTGCTAGCCAAAGGAAACTGGTGTTTCAAGTCACATGCTCGCACTAACTGGCTCAACCTTCTGGACAACAACATCATTACTACCTGCCGTCCACCACCAGATAGCGTGCAACAAGGGAATGGACTGGTTATCCAGCAACCCTGAGGACAAGAACAGAGATGGTTCTCAAAACATTGGCAGATTTGGTTTGTTCTCTGTTCAGCCTTCTGACGCGGCTTGCCTGAAAGTAATTCATCAACTTCAGTAGCTACGAAAGCTTCACTTCATATTTCTACTCTAGGTGATATTTCAGGTTCACATGGTGGTCAGTGAGAAGATGTCTTTTAGTTCCAGTCTATTCAAGACATAACTGCTGAACACCATACCTGAATTCATAATGCATTGACTAATTGCAATTATATAGTACAAAGAAGATATTTAAGCCACCTTTATAAATTTATCATTATGACCATGCTTGCTACATGTCAATATAACTCCTAGAAGGCGAATGGAAGACTCATGAGTCACTATGCAATACATCAAATTACTGACTGGTGTCAACCAATTCCATGATGCAGAGTCCTTTTGGCAAATTTGTTACACAGTAGGTCAAGAATTTCCACTTTTTATGCAACTTTTAAGTCCATTACTGGGATCACAGGATTCCATCACTGGTCCCTATCCTAACCTAAATGAATCCAATTCACAGATCAGACAAATGTATACAATAAATGGAGGGACATACATAATCATAATGACACAAAAGTTCTTTGGATATTTTCCTTTGTCTAGTAAAATAACAAAATAGAAAACAACGTTTCGGAGATGGGGCTCTATCTCCAGTCCAGAGATAGGGATTAGCTCTATTTTTGGGCCTAACAGATTAGGTACCTGAAGACGGAGATAGAGCCCCATCTCCGAAACGTCGTTTTCTATTTTATTATTTTACTAGACATTGGAAAATATCCAAAGAACTTATTATTTGAACATAAATGGAGGCATACAAGACATAACTGATGCACAATCCACCACAAATAGTGTGCATTTCATTTTCAGTACCACCCTTTCCAAAACGTTTTACTTTCATATTAAAAAAATTTCTGAAGTAGTTGTTTTGGTACTTCGTTGATGTGTGTCTTGGTAATTTCATTCGATACTTAAAGTTCTGTCTTCTTTGTAGGATTTGATGTTCTCACTGCGATGAGTATGAAGATGGCTGTCTTCTAGGTTGTAGCACAGTGTATTCTGGTAAAAGTTTACCAACGTTTCAGAGGTTCTTGCTGCCTTCATTATCAAGACTCATCAACGTAATGACGTAGGCAACAAGAAAATCTTTTCCATCATACACCATACACGGCACCACCACCCAGAAGACAGCCACCTTCCTCTAACTCCTTGATTAGTGGCCACCAGGGACAAATTCTACATATTCTTAGCCGGTCAGGAAATTATATTTTCGACGTCAACATATACGTCCTAAAATGGCGAGATCCGTAGCCCAAAAAATCGCAACAATGCCCTAATATTATTGCATTATTGCGATGACCAATAACATGCTAAGGAGAACACCATCACATTATCGTGAGCGGGAACTGCAATTTGACTCTGTTTTACCTGTAGTTTTTGTGATTACATTACACAAGTATATAAATTAAGGCCAAACTCCTGTCAATAACGTAACGATTGCAGATTTTTATAGTGCCGACAATCCAAGACATAAATTAGTTGTCATGTATTCGTTATGTTGACTTACTCTACACTGACAGAAACACAGCTGAGCAATGAACAGAAACAACTGCGACACAGAACCTCATGATACCTTGTACAGCCTGTAGGGCCGGCTAGCTATTTACAGCAGCGCTCGGCCTTGACTTGTTTACGTGATGACTTGCGGTCGACAGATCCTCTGCCTGGCAACTAATGCTTGCTGTTGTTTTCTTGTTGATTGACGATTGATGATTGAGACACGAACCGGCGACCTCCTGACCCCGACCCGCTGCAACGTTGTCAGTTTGTTACGCACTGCCTCACAACACAATACATCAGAACCGTTGGACTTAACCATAGATACATCCAAAACTTGTCCCATGCCTCACACGTCTTCTACTGTTTATCTACTCTCTGCAGGCTAAAATCATGGCTACTAGGCGGTGGGTCGGCAATCTAGCGATCCCTTGTACCAACCAATTAGATACGAGGCACGCCCCTCTCAAATAACGATAAGGCGTTCCGCCCTCCCATCTGGTAATGGGGCGTAGGCACGCATTAATTTTGAAACTAAATATGACACATGCACACCTTGTGAAGAAAGATGAGTTGTGTTCATATGATGACTGAATAAGAATCATGCACACTTGATAGGTGATGTGATGGTAGCTAAGAACAGACACACACCTGGTACTGCATGCAATTAAAGATGCGAGATCTACACAACTAGTAAATATGAGTCACCCAGTAATGAAGGAGAACTCCTACACCTCTCTCATAATTAACAACTTAGGAAATGTACACATAGCATAAGAATTCTAGCATATTTGCCAGGTCTTCACCATCAGCTAGGTCCACACTCTGTCAATCTGGCATACAGGCAGCCTCCTATCCAATGGATACTGGGGTCTATTCCCTAGGGTAAACTGCAGCTGGATGTGACACTGACCACAAACCCCCACCTAGTGCTGAGGTTAAGAATGAGTACGAGCCAAACTTTCTCTGCTCCCAAGGGCCTACATGGCATATAATGGGACAAATTTACTTTACTTTGCTCCATATTTAGCACCTCACAAATTTCCAAACACACATTCTGTTCTTGTTTGAAATTATGTTTACCTAATTTAAGTTTCTTATTGATGTTTGAAATGTGTCTTGGGATAGAGTCCCTTAACAAATAAATAAATTATTAATGCATATTTATCTTACCTGATCATAAAAACTAACAACTTTTCAGCAGATATCATAACTGTGTAATTAGTTTCTGGTCCACAAACATTATTCGCTAGTTTCTCTAGAAAAAAGTGCCAAATGTATTTGTCACAGATTGTCAGAACTCATTAAACTTGTTGGGATCAAGACTTACATTCCTGTACAAATGACAGAATTCTCCCTATTTCTCTGTTAACTGAAGTCATGAACTCATTTACATTTCTTTGTCCTGCATGACAATTTTAATTAGCATTCTCCAGTAACATCATTTTTCTTATAAATGATGATAATGCTGTCTCTCACTGCAACTTTACAGGACAAATTAAAGTAGTGACAGCTTAAATCATTTGGTAGGAACAGACAGTAAGCATAGCTCCTGGCAAAGTATTTCACACTATATGTGACACAATAGGCAAAGCATGTTTGGTATGCAAGTATGGACAAGAGGTAGGTCTCTCTGGTAACCAGTGACATTTGTTAAGGATGAGGCAAGTATGTCTGGTAACTAATAATGGAATTGCTTGATTTGTCAGGTTGAAACCTCACCTGAAATTTTGCTCATTTACAAACCCTATCTAGTAATGATTGCACACAAAATTTTAAATGTTGATATGCTGTGCAGTGGCACAAAAAAAATATTCAAATTTGGAATACACAGTTCAAATTTTTGTCAAGACACACACATGACGGCAGTGTACCTAGCAATGGCACTGTATTCCCCAATGTATTCAAACAGAGTATGTTGGTCAGAAACTGATAGTAAGGGGAACTCCGTATGTCATGCACACACATATATATTGAATAAGTATGTACACATACATCGGGGCTAGGCTGATGTACATATTGAGCTACAGTTTGGGGCCTTACAATTTAAGGGGACACAGAAAACTTCTTTAGCATATAAGTTTTTTTTTTAGTTGTCAATCCTAGGATTGGCTGGCAGCCCCATTGCTGGGCTTTTCTTGCGAAGGTACCACGGTGGTTTCGCCTTGCTTTCCGTGGCCAGTCATTATCCATCAGACTGGAAGAGAAAGGACGCAGACAAACATCCATGCCTTGAGTGAGACTCGAACCCAGCGGCCAGGCACACGAGATCCATGCCTCAGACCGCGTGGCCATTGCGGCCGGCATTTAAATTTTAGGAGGCATAAATTTATATTGGTAGTTATACATAGAAAACAGAAACAGCAAAACAGTTGTTATATCTAAATTAATCTATTGTGCAAACACTGTTTACCTTAAGGTATGTTTATATACACTACTCAATTTGTTTTGTCAACATGTCTATATAGACTTGAAGGTTTACACCAACAGATTTTGTCAAAGGAACCAAGTTCAGTACACAGACCAAGATGGTGTTATTATGATCTGTCGTGCACGTTTGTACTGAGTGTGCAATGTATGAGGAAGAGAAGAAAGTGTAGAAGTTGGCATAACAAACAAGGCATTTTCCTCTGCTTAGCAAGCTTGTCTTAATCTGTGCAGACGTAACTGGCCTGGTGTTACAAATGTTTGAGGTCGCAGATCAATGTAACAAGTATTTCACAGCTTTATCAGTGTCTGGCTCACATACTTGGTTTGAATGTGCCAGGGAATACAGCGCCACCGCTAGGTGTGCTACCATCACGTTTGCAGCGGCATCAAATTCAACTTCACATTCAAACTTTTGGAAAGTTTTTCACAACCTCGTACCATGTATCAAGAGCTGAAATTTTGTGTATAATTCTTACTAGATGAACTCTGTAAATTAGCAAAATTTCAGGTTCACCTTCAATCTGACAAAACAGACCATTCTCTTGTAAGAATATAAACAACAGGAGGTATGTGAGGATAAGCAGCACACACACCTACTAGTAAAAGGCAAATGTTAATGTCCACATGACAAAAAAACAGAGAGAAGGCCCATTAGTGGTTCAGCCCGGAACAAGTTATGTGGAAAGATGGAGGCAGCCTATGCAACGATTGCAAAATAGATCCTTCGGATGATGAAGGAAGTACTGATCACGAAAGACATAATTACTTCAATAAATTTATCAAGATAACGCAACCAGCTGTATATAGCAGGAGGGAGTGAGAACCAAACAAAACACACATATACACATACCTATGTACACAAATATCACAGTAATTTCATTTCAAAATAAGTTAGCCTCAGCATTTCACAGCTCATCTTTGTGCAGCTCTAGTCTTGCAGCCAAGGATGACACCTGCTGTGCAAGGTCAGTGTAATAGTAATGCCCATCAGAGATGTTGCGAGTCTTCTTTTCTAACTCCTCACGAGCTGCAAGCTGTTGGTACCACCACTCTAGACCAATGACGATATCTCTTGCGTCTCGGAACCTGCAACATATTCAGTTTGCTCGCTAAACGTATTTTTTACCATACGTAATTCTTGGAAGGTCAGTAAGAAAGATATTTGTATTGACACAAACTTTCTTAAAAACTGCAAAATAATTACCCTTTCATCTCATTTAATTAACAAATGTTTATATACAGTTTGATAGGACCTTTTAACGTATAAAGTGAAGCTTTCGCGGCGAATGAAGTTGCCACCTGACGCTGCTCATAACCCGAGAGTCTTTCATCATAGGACCTTTTACTTCCTATATGTGTTTCTGTGTTACAACAGATACCAACCTGTCCACACAGACATCTGAAAGTGCTAACATGGCAGCCACCACTTTCTCAATTATATCGTGTTCTGGCCGCACAGGAAGTTCTTCTACTACGGCAGAGCTCAGATCATCCCTCCTCTCAGCACGCTGTGCAGTGCTGGGTATGGCATGAAGGAGGTGTGGCAGGAGCGCGCACCAGCCTTCCTCTACCAGGAGACGTATCAGTCCTACCGCTTTGTACTGTCTTTGTTTCTCCTGAAGTTCAGCAAATTGAGATGTGCCTTTGGGTGCATCCTTCCATGCTTCCTCTGTCTCTTTCACCTCCAGCACTAGGTCATGTACAAATGTCACCACTTTCACCTGCAGTTACACAACAGCAAAAATTGGTATGCAATATGTGACTCTGACATTCTGTAAGAAAATGCAAATTTTCAGTTTGTAAACCCATGCAAGTAGCACCATTCATTGTGAGATCCTAACAAAATGTATATGGAAAAATGCGTTTTTTCTATATCTTCTTAAGTGCTATTATATACAGATAGAAAGAAATAATTTTAATACAGAGTCTGTAATCAAATGGGAGGTTAGAATATACCTGCAGCTTAAGATTTTCTTGTGTCTTACTCTGGAAAAGTGAGGCAAGAACTTTAAGCCCCCCACTAGCCACCAATTTTTTTAGAGCTGTTGGAAAACGGCGCACAAGGCAGGACAGCGCATACAATGCGCGTGATCTCACTGTGGAATCTTGGTCCAAAGACAGCACACGAAGCAGAGCGTCAATGCTTCCACTCTCCAAT
>NW_019060448.1:1147004-1158250 GCF_000696155.1 Zootermopsis nevadensis | reverse complement strand
TGAACCCAGCAGCTTGATTGCTTCAGACCTGACAAGCGTTGAGCTGGCATTCAGGCTTGGGAGAACTAAATCATTCAACCTGTAAGTTTATGTAAAGATATTAATCATAGATTTGTTAAAATACATTACTAAATGTATTGCAGTAGCAGTAAACCTCAAAATTAAAATGTCTTGACTCTTCAGTTGCACCAACAAATATTAAAACTATCTGCTAAGTAACAGTATTATGAAAGATCTGAGGTTTTCACAGCGGTGAGTATGAAGATTTCTGTCTTCTGGGTTGTTGTGCTGTGTAGACTGGTCGATGTTAACCAATGTTTCAGAGGTCATATTCCTCCGTCATCAGGCCCTGATTCTATTAAAGACATCCCTGAATTCGGTGCACACAAACTGGTCACACATAAAGTGCAATGAACTGTGTTACTTGATGAGTTCATTAACTTTATTTCTCTCATCATGTAACACTTCTTCGTTTATTTTCGTTGTTAGAGTTTCAACATATTTTTTTAACTTGAAATATGCAATGGTATATGATTTATACTGTACATGTGCATGCTGTAAGCTTACCAAAAACCACAACACAATTATACATAACCAGACATAAACAGCACATCACTCATGTATAATATCCATTTCATTACTACATATCTTACAAACAGTACACATATAACCTTGACCTTACTAAAAAATTAAATCCGTGGCGTAACAGCTCCAGAGAGCCAAAACCGACTAACTTGACTGCTGGCCTCACGTTCACATGCCTAAGCAGAGGTGAACGATCATCCAACCAGATATAGGGTGACGTGTGGTCAGCATGACGAACCCCCAGCCATTGCTAGCTTTCCTGACCGGATTACGCTACTCATTGTAGCTCCCAAATTTCCTTACGATGCTGGGTTGGCACGGGTCCCATACACTGGTCGAAAGCTCATGAAAAAATTTCTTCTCCCCCGAGATTCGAACCAGCGCGTATTCTGTATCGCCGGTCTGAAGCATGATGCCTCAGACCGCGCGGCTACGGCACGGGACTAACCTTGACCTTACACAGAACATTAAAACTTACGGCAAGAGTATAGACTTTTTTTTTAAAGGCAACACTACTTACCCACCCAATCGTGCAAACTCCTTAGCGTTGTCAAACTGATGTACCAAGTACTCCAGGTCAGTAAGAATGTTCAGGAGCTCCTGTTCATCACCGCCTGCCTTGAATCTAGCCAGTAACTCATTCAGGAGCTCCATATCTGTTTTCACAGTCAACTCAAGATCTTCAAAGTCTTTCTTCAGAGTTTCATAAGAACGGAAATTTTTCCTTACACGTTCAACGTCCTGTAACACGGAGTGAATGCACCTATCATTGGATTAACACGTAAATATTAAAATTCCTTGAATTTAATGGTTCAAGAACACTCCTGTACAACATTGACTATGGTATAAGAATAAGTATAATATGAAGTTTTTATGGCAGTGTGTCCAAACATGGCAGTCTTCTGGGCTGTAGTGCCAGGTAGTCTGGTAGAAGTTTACTGTTTCAGAGGTCCTTGCTGTCATCAGGACAATCACTCCTATCAGGCTAAACAGCGCTACAACCCAGAAGACAGCCATCTTCACGTTTTAGGAATATTCCCCATCCTGGCAAGTCACATACCCATTACCATAAAGAACATAGGTGATTCAAACATTTTATACAATTTCTGTGAGTTATTTAGATTCAAGTAAATGTCTAAATACTAACCACAACACATATTTGATACTTGGACTGTAGGTAAAAACTTCCAAAGCTCAGATGGAACATTTGTTTGTATGGACTGTACAACATTAAGTTCCTTGTTTTACGCAATACCCAAAAAATACAAAATATAAAGCAAACATTAAGCACAATATTATGGTAAGCAAATGGAACAGATTTTTAGATGCTAAAAATTTTGAAAATATTTATTCTCATGTGCCTTGGAAGTAAAAAATATGCTATAAAAAGTATAAAAGAAAACATACCCATCATTACAGAAGGTACTCAGCAAAAGTCATTAGTATATCAAACAGAAAGTTAAGCACTGATGCACTGAACAACAGACACCATCTTTATGTTGTACATCGTAAATCTGTGTTGGTTGCCACAGAAGGGTGATTGTATTGAGAAAATGTACAATTCACATCACATGATAATCCTGCATATTTATAATACAAGTCTCCAGAATCATAAGATGTAATAGACAGGCTAATGAATTAATGTTTTTGCCACTGATGATGACCTCTTGAGATCAAATCACATTTGGCACTAAATGTTTTTCAAACTGTAAACAGTTTTGTTTGTATGCATGATTGTATATATTTTAGATAAATGATGTACTAACACTTTGTTTAAAATCTCTAAGATGCTAAAAACTATACTTCTCATGCAATTCTTTTGTAAATTAATTTATTTAATCATTGGAATATGGAGGAACATAATTTTACTTCCACTTTCTTCCTGAGGTCAAAATTCATTTGGCACTAAGTGCCTTTCAAAGTGTAAACAATTTTGTTTGTATGCATGATTTTATATATTTTAGATAAATATTGAACACTGCATGGTATGCAAGGTTTTAAGATTGTTACTACATCAGTACCTCAAGAGTAGCTGTGCTTTCTTCTCCTGGTAATTTCTTCAGTGCAGCCTTCAGCTCCTCAGGACTGATGCCCTGGCCCAGGACATCTCCTGGAACTGATGTCAGGTCCGTACGTTTGCTGTCAGTGTCATCCAGCAGCTTGGCTTCCCTCTCCCCTGTCTCCAGATTCAACCTGACATGGAGACCTTTTGGTATGGACTGACCTGAAATAATGTGCTTTCACGTTAAGGAGTGCTGAATAAAATGTTCCTTAAGTCATAAAAACTAGGTTAGAATCATGCATAATAATTGGCCAGTATGCGCTTTTTTTACCAGTAGTATAAAACAGTAAAACAGAGGACTACAATTGGTTTTTGTGGTCATTTATAGTCACATGCATACCAAATGGGGGGATGGAGGAGGGTGGCAATGGACACAAAATGCAAGCAGCAAAAAAGCTGAACTGGTATAACATTGAAAGTATGGCAATAAATTAAAAATTTATTGCAGTTCCTGAATTCTGTATATAAACATTAAATGAAATAAATCATATGTACAAAAAAATGGCACACTACAATCGGCAGTGCATGCATATGAAGCAGCAGATAATACAAGTGAGTTTTCATATACACAAATATGCAGTACTACAAGTGAATAAGTATGTCATCACATTTCCACTAAGTTTCAGACAATTCTACAACACTGAACATGCAGTTCAATGACATGGTTTGTTAACAGTAAACACAAATGTTACACACAAAACATATGCCTTCTTTGAAAAAAATACATTTAAATTCAAGTTTCCAACTTACCTTCCTTGATACGCTGCCATTCATGTGTTGGTATGAACATTTCACTGCCCCCGGTTTTCTCTTTATCTTTTGGTTCTTCCGTATCTGTATCATTTGTATGATCATTTTGAGAAGTAGCACGATTTAATTTAAGGTTATAAATTAAACACAGAAAAATTCCCACAATAAGAACTGACCTCGTAATCATGGCAACGTTTGATAACTTGCTTACTAAATTACAATTAACTTAACAAACCTTATACCATGGACACGTAATAACACTACAAATTTAATGTTGTCAGAATTCGACTACTATATATATATACTCAGCATTTTGTCTCGCAAGCATCCGCTACATCTATAAGCACGTAATAGAGTTACTTGAACGAAGTGCAAAATAATAACGAAAGATGTCGATAGGAACCTGTGTAATCCGGTTACTACGAACAGTAAGAAGCAGACTATTCTTATAATTTTAAAGGAAGGAAAGCTTGGAGCTAATACCACTGATCTTCTGCTCCACTTTCAGGCATAAAAGATTTCTTTTATTTAACTGATTCAGTTCATCTCTGTGTAATCTCCATATAACATTTCTATTAGATTACACCAAAATATTTTACTTGATTTACAAATGGATCTTTCTTCCATTAATTGTAAGCTAAGCCTCAATTGGTCTAAGTTTGCTGGACAAATTTATGGCCTGAGTCTTACCCTCATTGATTATCATGTTCCAGTGCTCACACAATTCCAGAGAAGTGAGGTCATGCTGCAGCAGTCAGTACAACACATCAGTGAAGTGGGTTAAGTACTTTGGTTTTTTTTTTTTGGGGGGGGAGCATTGTTTAAAAGAACTGTACATGATTGGGGTGCCACTGCTTGTATTTTTCTTGGCACAGTCATTTTGTCTTTAACTGAGACCCTGAATTTTTTGCTTGAAAGAGAGTAGCTAATTTGCTTTACTAAATCAAAAATTTTAATTTGGAAAATTAATACAGCAAGCCACAATGCCATACATTGAAGGGTTATGCTGTGACAGAAAAATCAAGCTGACTTGCATTAAGCAAGTCTCTTTGGACTATGTTTAGGAGAACTTTCTTCAATGGTTTGCCCATTATGTGCAAGAGGCTAATTGGACATAAATTTTGGGTCCTTACTGGGTTTTAGTTAGGTTTTCACTTCCTTCCAATGTGATGGAAAACATACATTCAGAACACCTGTCTATAATGACTTATTTCTAAAAATGACCAACTCAGTGGTGACTGCATCTCTCCAGACATGACCTGGAGCTTTTTATTCAGCTGTAACCAGAAGTTTTCTGTTTGCAACTGGTGTGTAGACTCAAGTAGCTTCTACTGAAATAAGGGGAGGCAGATGTACATCTGTCTTTGGAGGTTCCAATAATTTCTTAAATGAAACTACTGCATGAATATTTTAATTACTTTCTTTTCTTAGCTGTGAAACTAACTACTGTTGATATTACTGTAAAGATAAATGGATTCAGTTTTTGGATTAAATTTATCTATGATATTTAATGACAATGCAACATATGAGATGGTTGGGCCAATGATAAGCTTTGGGACAAAAAAGACTGATACAAAATGGTGTTAAGCATATCTGGAATCACCCTGCAGAAACACAGCAGGCACTTTGCTAGCCATTAATAAAATGAACTGCTGCAATAAAACAAAACCAATCATAGCAATATCTTCTGAAACAGACGTTATTGTGGGGTATTTGTGTGCAATAGAGATGGATGTACTTCATACTGAACTTGTTTGTTGTGTAATATTACATGTAAAACACTGGAATGTTATATGAATAATTAACAAGACAAGTTAATTATGAGTGATGGTATTTGCCTAAGCTCTACCAAATTGTATGATAGATCACTGATAAAAATATCTGCTAAGTAATATATCACTGAAATCATTGCCACCAGTTAAGAGCCTGTTAGAATATACATTCACTTGTTGACAATTAATGAACCAGTCAAAAAGTACTTTCATTCACAGAAATAAAGACAAAGCAACACAAAGGTACAACTGAAATCTTATTCAACCCATCGAAATGTTGTTTGCACTTAAATTTGCAAACAACAAAACTTGCACATGAAATCAGTCTGTTATCTCATCATTGTTTAAAACAGCTGTTTCCCAATCCTTTTAGTTCATGGAAGTTTCATTCAGTCAGTAGGACAGATACTGATATGAATGAGGAGTGTTAATTTCTAGTGACACATATTTGGTACTGAATTCTGATTTGTACATTAGGCCTACCATGCTACTAAATTGAAAACAATGCAAAAGTATTTTCAGTTTTAATATTATCCTTTTATCTACATGTAGGCCTTCTGAATGGTCTCTTCCCCTCAGGCTTTACAACCAAAATTTTGTATGCATTTATCTTCTACCCCCAGGTATATGTATCAAGGTATAAATTTAATTTCTATCAGTTGCATCCACATATGCTGAAATATCAATAGAAAAATAGATCTCAATATCTGCTTAGTAAAGCTGATGTCACCACATCACCAACAGTGTGTGAGAAAAAATACTGTTTCTTTAAAATGCTATTAACATTTTTTGGAAGTAAAACTTTTAATTTGAAGAGATAACTAAACCAACAGTAGTATCATTTGACAGTGAGAGATGTATAAGTAGTAACAATAGATTCTTAAGGTACTGATGTTAGAAATATGTCAGATATTTATTACATCTTTCACTGAAGATCTGATCTTATAATACACAGCAAACCAGAAATTACACAAAGGAACAGCAAGTAATCACAAAGCAATTTCTTGCCATACTATTCAACATGTTTATAACCCACAGAATATTTAATGTCCCTACATGACTGTTACATGAATCAACTTAGAGCAGTTGATTGACAGAACTCGAGCGTGTTTGCCTAGAGTATTGATGTTGGCAATGGGCAGCAGATATTGACTGACCAGAGTTCCCCTTATATTCAACCATGCAGCAGCTATATGAGCTGATGGCAGGCTCTGTACTGAGGGCTACTTTCCCACATAACTGCTCTTGTCTGCACATGGCGGTGACTGGCAATGCAATGGAAACACTAGTAATAGCTAGTGCAGCACAAATCTGCCCCCTGCTAGTTCTCATGCTTGGGATTACACCTACAGTGCCCACTGAGGGTACAATAATGGTCACTGAGAAGGCACATGATGTATTGGCTGTATCTAGGCGATATTCCAGATTACTAATCTTCTACACAGGAGATACCCCACTCAGGGACTTTGATGACACACTAGCAATGCTACTTGTGGTGCAACAAGATACTAATTTCATTATAACTGAACCCATCAGTGGACGGATTTTAGGGCAGTGGGATCCAGTCGAAGGGTTGATTCTAAGAAACAAGTTACCTTGGATAGACTACGCATTGAAAACACGAAATGGGCGCTTATCAAGTCTCAGGGTGTCCCTGTTTGAGTGTCCTCCATATGTCATGTATAAACATGTCAATATTAATGGGACAGAGGCCATTCAGTTTGATGGGATTGAGGTGAGAATTGTGCGTGAAGCTATGTGCAAAATGAACATTACATTCTTACCTGAAGATGGATCTGTGTGGGGCAATACCTCCAAAGGACCTTGGAAGAGGATTGTTGAGGATGTGGCTGAACACCATGCAGATGTGGCGGTATGTATGCTAGTATTGAACATTACACAGAACAAATAATTTCACTGTACAGATGCATTTTAATATCATTTAACCTGTGTCTTCTGTGTGATCTTTCTGAAATGCATACCTTTTCCTAAATATGTAAACATACAGTCCGCAGACCAGGAGAAAATCCCTGCTAGGAATGCGTTAAACACGCATGCGCAAGATTTCGCAGTGAGTGACGACCCATCCTAAAAGCATTCGTTCCACAACCACTGAACGAACAACAGGCTTTCATGTGTTATAATGTGTACAGATTTAAGATTACCTCACAGTGGCACAGTGATTTAATCTAGAATATTATCACAACACCCACAAGAACACATTAGAGGTGCGCTCACTACACACTACTCTTAACTGCTTGATGTTTTCAGTCTGTGTGTAGTAGCCTTAAACTCTGACATATCACACTTCCCACCAATAGCAGCCCTCTAGTCCACCAGGCAGTAAACATTCCCCCCGCACCGCACCAGAAACGACTTCCCCTTGCAGGGATTTTCTCGTCATCTGTGGACAGTACCTTCACAGTCAGACTTATTCAAACTGAATAATGGATTTTGCTTGGGACACTGTATCTAATATGAGTAACAGCTTTACGATATGCTCAATATGATAAGATTATGCATAACTTGTAATAACTACTTTCCTTCAAATGCTTCCATGTACCTACAGAGGCTAGAATAAATTATAAACTAATATAATATTTTACACAATAAAATGTTTTAATATTATATAATTTTTACAACACCAATAAACTTCAAACGTTTGTGTATAGACTGTACAAAATAAATATATTTAATCAAACACAAACATGACGCATATAAGATACAAATTATAAACAATTACACGACCTCAAATTGTGGTCTAAATTCATATTCAAATAATTTACACAACTTAACCAAGTTACTGCCATCACAAAGGATAACAAATAACCATTGTTTTGTAATATTTGAGGTTTTCACAGCGGTGAGTATGAAGATTTCTGTCTTCTGGGTTGTTGCGCTGTGTAGTCTGGTTGATGTTAACCAACGTTTCAGAGGTCATCAGGGTGATTCATCGCAGTATGATCTCTGAAACGTTGGTAAACATCGACCAGACTACACAGAGCAACAACCCAGAAGACAGAAATCTTCAACCATTGTTTTATATTCTGCATAAATATTTCTCATAAGTCTTCATCATCACCAAAATTTCATGGCCTTACATGAAATGACACCGGTATTACTCCCATTTCAGATGATCACAGAGGACTATATTAATATTACTTATATTAGCAAATTTCAGATTATGAAACTGGAGGAACTTCAGTGGTACACTATTGTGGGTAGGAAGTATCTATTCATAGCAATGTTTCTTCCTAACAGGTATGTTCACTTTGGTTGACAGCAAATCCTCCTGTGGGTCTGCAGATGTCAGCACCCTGGACTAGACAGAAAGGCACTTTTCTTGTCCCGAAGTCACGGCCCTTGACCCCAGCCATGATGCTGTATCTGCCCCTCAAACTATGGACATGGGTGGTGCTACTCCATGTCACACTCATATTTGTTCTCATCTTATATGGCATATCAAGAATGCTGCCTTCTGGAGAGGGTTGCCAATACCACAGCCTGTGCATCTGTCTCCTGGACACATTCCGTATGCTGATGCTGAACAGCTGCCCCCGGTTCCCTCAACAGGCTGCTATGAGATACCTGCTCACATCCTGGGCCTTCTTCTCTCTGCTCACCATGACCACTTACTCAACAGGTTATACATCTCTGTTCACATTTCCACCCTATTCTCCCCCCATCAATACTGTTGATGACTTGTTGTATCAGGGGATTTACTGGGGTGAGCGCTCAAATGACTTCAAGCTACTTTTTATAGATGTTGGGAACCCAAAGCTGGCAGAGTTTGGGAAGCGGTTCAAACCAGAGATCTCAGTGCTAGACAGGGAGAAGCGTATCCTACAGGGTCAGTATGCAGTGTTTACCAAGACAATGTCCTCCACGTTTGTGACAGAAACCGAAACGCTGTCTCACAAGGCAAGGCAAAAGCTAAGAATCATGAAGGAACCTGTGTTTACATTCTATGTGGCAATTGGACTGTGCCCCAACTCACCCTTCAAGTCACACATAGACAGTACTATCACGCGACTGCAAGATGCTGGCATTGTGCACTACTGGCAGAGACTCATGATCCAAAACCTAGGCTATCACTACATGAGTAAATTCTTTGAGGTAACTCACAAGGAGAACACAGGTCACTCTGCACTTTCCCTTGACTCTATGCAGGGTGCATTTTGCATGTTAGGTATGGGGCTAGCCCTTTCATGCATCACATGGTTCATCGAGATAAGCACAGGACACAGAAACAAGATGTGCACGACGAGCACTTACACCAAAACTTAACATTACTGTGGCACCCAACCTGATGACCACGGACAGCATCTGCTGCCAGGAGTGTCCTTGAACACTGTGAAGTCCAGAACATGTAGTGACTGGTCCAAAACGGCAAAAAGTTGACATGGGTCAAATGCCACACCATAAACAGGACTGCTATTTTGTGCAGACATGTAAAATTTCTGCAATCAGAGAAAGTCATG
Organism: Zootermopsis nevadensis; assembly: GCF_000696155.1. The sequence goes on along the minus strand of NW_019060448.1, from coordinate 1,148,600 downwards.
TCACATTGCTAGGTCAAGATAAACAATGTCACAAAGTATAAATAACTCAATACATACTCCAGTGTCCATCCTATGGCGCTTGTCCCACAGATGAATACGCCCGTTAACACCCATGCCACACATCATCGTATACAAGTTGTCTGATGCTATGCTGTAGATTATAGAGTCATACGGGTCTTCCCACATCAACACCTTGCAGCCAGTACTAAAACAAGCCATATGAGCCAATAATCGACACTAGTAAAATGTAAAAACCTGTAGATTGCAAATTGAAAAGTAATGTACTACCTAGGACTCAACTGTGCAGTCCCATAAAGAAATGCAATGCTTTATGTAACAATCTCACTCAATACAAGCAACACACATTGCTGTTAGAAATAGTAAAAACATGGAGTCACTATCATATATCAATCCATGTTTGTGTAGAACACCATAGCAGTTTTACTACAGCAGGTTCAGGTCCCAAGAAAACAATTTCACTGTTTTTTGGATGTTATCTTTGGCACCAAAGAAAATAATGATATTGTCTATTATATCCAGAAGAACCATGGCTTTCTCCCAGCGCTGGTTCTCAGTTTCTGACTTAATTTTGAAAAGCATCATGTTTATCAGTCTACCTGTCCACATGTGACAGAGCCCAGATTTCTTGAGTCATTTATTAATATAAATCGCCTCACAAAAAAAAACTGAATATAAATCTCTGATACAATAATTGCAATGCTTGGTGGGCGCACGTCAAACTTGTGGTAACATATTGGTGTCCTATGTCAAAAGTCAACAAAATATATCAAAAATATTGCCTCACATTTACTCGAGGACACGACGTACAAACACAAAGACACAGTCTTACGGAAAAATACGGAACCAAAGATAAGACGTACCATCTGTGATGAACTCAATGGAAAGAAATCAATACTTTCCAATGGCACCGAGGACCAATCAGAAGTCAGTCAGTATTAATTCTGTCATATTTAAGTGATAAGTGATTGGTGTACTTGCAATTACTGAAAGTGTGTCCAATAAAATATCCTTGTAAAAAGTTTAAATTAGGTATGAAAGTGAAGCCCAGAATATAATATTCTTTTTAAAGTGACGGAATCGAATTTTTGAGTGTTTAATAATTTACAATTGACCATAACGAGCTCAAGGTGCCCTCACATGCGCACGTCATATGACTCCACTGCGCAACAAAGTCTGCGCAGGTGCCCCACTAACCTAACCTAACATAACCCAAACCAACCAAAACGGGGTAATCTCGATCAGTGCAAAATGACTTCCTGCGCACGAATTTTGTAAAAAGCGAATGGATACTCAGAAGTTATTGAAATTTTGTATGGACGTCATGACACAGGTAAGTTAATGATATTGATACTCTATTTTGTCTTTTAGCTTTTTATAAATTCGCACGAAGGCATCAAAGTCGTGAGGTGGAGGATGCGCAAAGTCGGCCACGACCACTTACCAATAACGATATTACGCGCTCACACAATACCCATGTAACACAAATAGTGCTTATATGCGTGTAATACATCATAACACGTCTAAAATTACATAATGTTTCCAGAAGAATTGTTTCTTGCAAAATTGATGCAGTGT
>NW_019060448.1:1103268-1132211 GCF_000696155.1 Zootermopsis nevadensis | reverse complement strand
CGGGTAGAACAAATCAGTATACGCAGGGCAGCAAGTGCAACAGTTTTTAATTTTAATTGATAGACCTGACGATGATGGAATGAACATCGAAACATGTCGTCATTTTAAAATGTAACAATATCATATGTTGAAATGTTATAATTTTATGTGATTTTAACAATCTATAAGCTTGTGTAAAGACGGTGAATAAAATTATTGTAAAAAAACAATATAAATCTCTGGTACATTATTTGCAATGCTTGGTGGGCGCGGAATTCGGGGCGCACGTCAAACTTGTGGTAACATATTGGTGTCCTATGTCAAATATCAACAAAATATATCTAAAATATTGCAGTACATTTACTCGAGGACACGACGTACAAACACAAAGACGCAGTCTACCGGAAAAATAAGGAACCAAAGATGTGATGACCTCAATGGAAAGAAATCAATACTTTCGAATGACATCAAGGACCAATCAGAAGGCAGTCAGTATTGATTCTCTCTTGGAACAGTCGGCTGGTCCCGATTGAATAGTCGCCATTAAGCTCAGTATGATAGACCCATGTTCAATTTTTGCAGGCCAGTTTCATTTTGGTTTAGTCTGGATTGTTTTAAGGGTCACATTACTTAAGGAACTAAATAAACCTTTTCTGTGCAGTTTCAATCTTCTGACAAATTCTTATAACATGTTATACATACCACTTACTTTATGCAGACATTACCATATGCAAATTTCATTCATATAAGGGTCTAAATGGGACTTTCACATATACACAGGTGTCATGGGAGAGAAAGTGGCTGAACTTCAAAAGATTAACCAGATGATTTTGAGTAGAAAATGTTATATCAACATATGCCATACTCATGATGATAATGTTATGAATACTTGAAGTTAATAGAAACAGAAGTAACTGGTAAAAGCTGTCCCACTATATGTCATGTAGGTACTTGGGGGGAGAGGAGATATTGCTCCTACTCAATTCTTAACCTTGGCACTAGGTGGGGATGAGTGGCTAGTGTCACACCAAGTCATGCTTTACCCCTGGGGAAGAACCCCTGGTATGAACTGGACAGAAATAATGATGGACCCCCAGAGTCAGTATGGATTCAGAGGCTGGAAGAAAACTAATTTTCCCCTGTTAGGGATCAAACCCTGGTTTTCCAGTCCAGTCAGACACTATACTGACCGGGCAAACCCAGCTCCTTGTAATTAGCCTGTAGATATTTCTGGTGCCAGATGTTTTATACAAGATAATATTCCATGGAAAAGAATCAAGTCTGAGTATACATCTAAACAGATGGAATTTCTTCAAATGTAATAAGAAACGTTGAATACAAAATTTCATAAGAAAAACATTAATACAGAGCAAAGTTATTACATCAGAACAAACAAGACAGGGCTAAGCCTAATTCCATGGAGATAAATCCTTCTTGAGAAGCCGACAGATCTCATACTGCTTTAAAAACTACTAGATAAGATCTCAAGTACTCACCGAACATCGTAGATTCGCAGGCTCGCATCATACCCCCCAGACAGGAATTCATGGGGTGACTCCCACTTAATATCCAGAATCCCTGCTCCAGGCTGTGGGTTGTGTTCCAACTCCATCACTTTGCATCCCCTGCATACAAGCCAAGTTCAATTACTAAAGTACGGCTGATGAGCTTAGTTGCAATGCACCAACAAAATGTAATGTAACTAAAGAAAGTGAGTAGCAGCATTCTCTTGAAACATTTACAACTTTCTAGCTGCAGTTTCAGTTAATTTGCATCGGTATGTGAACAATATGCCAAATCCCTTCTCTCATCAAGTGACAGCTGAAGAAAGAAAATATAGGTATTTCCAGAATATATTGCTCACTATTGCATGCATGCCACACATGAACGATTCAATTATAGAATACTCAACAAAGGACCATGGCCTCCTAGATCCCCCAGTCTACTTGTGCCTTTTATCTCTTGGGAAATATGAAGAAAAAATTTAATAAGAATAACCACTACACCTGTAAAGCTCTCCAGACATTAATAATATGTAATTTCTTCAATTACCAAAACTGAATTTCAGAAAGTGTTGCAGAACTTGTGTAGGCAATGAAAGGCATGCCTGACAGCGCTGCTGCAGTTTTCTACAGTCTATACGGTAACTTGAGACTTACGTCCCACATGCTTACAGAAAATAACCGTGTACTGTTCCATGTGTGGGTGCACAGTATAAAGATGGCTGTCTTCTGGGTTGCTGCACCATGTATTACTGTCATTGCCCTGATGATGGAGGCAGCAAAGACCTCTGAAGCGTCAGTAAACTTCTACCAAGACTGCACTGCGCAACAACCCAGAAGACGGCCGTTATCAGACTCACGGCCATGAAAATCTCAAATCCTACAAATGCAGTATAGTTTTCCATCAGCCTACTGGGGGACTGACCATTACAAATCTACATGGAGTATGTAACAACCAGAACAAGCAAAATCAAGCCCAGTGCCATCAGGCTGCTCACCGTTCCATATCAAACACATGAAGTGGTGGCACCTGCCAGTAGCCAGCAGAACCAACACAGCATATATTGCCTTGTGGTTGAACAGAAACAGCCCATATCCTGTCTCCCACATCGATGTTCAACTTTAGCATGATAAGACCTTGCTCTGACACTCGCCACAACTTAACAGTCTTATCATGCGAGCCTGACACCACTATGTTGCCAAACATATCCACAGCAACAACATCACCTCTATGGCTATGACGCTGGCAGAACTGGAGCTGTCCTGAATTACTAGACCATCCACACACTGATCCATCCCTACAATCATGGAAATCATAACATGAAACAGCAGAAAATTTACCCTGGTGTAATGACAACATGGATACATAGCATGAGAATAGCAGGAAAAACCAAAGACAGACAAGAGACATCCCCACTTAATGGTACCTGCACCTTGTCGTGGTGGTGGGGCTTGAGTACCTCAGTGACCCCAAGAGCTATGCTGGCGGTAGCATAGCTACTGGTAGGGCCTCCCTAGCCAGATTGGTCGAGGGGGAGAGGTTAGACTAAGACAGATACCCTGGTCCTCCAGGTTGGGGGTTGGTCGCAAGGCTAACAACCTTGCAACGTAAAAAGGATGATGCTTCGAAACCTCGATCAAAGCCTCGGACAGACGGACCTAACAGAGGACCGAATGGAAGAGGAGAATTTAGGAGGCCGTGGACCGAACACGGACCAGACCCATAAAAGAAGAAGACAAGAGATATCACTGTCCTTTGCAAATTCAGTGCGCACACACACACATTTTGTATTCTCACACAACTCAGGTTCACTAGTTCCTAATTATCTAACACTAAAATACACGAATGCATCAAGACAATAATACAACACTACAACCAACAAATACAAGTACAACAAGAACAGTATGTGATCGGTGATACAGCAAAATTCATAAGACTACCAGTATCACTAAATTCTGCTATAAAAATTCAACACCAACAGCTAAAAGGAGAAATGCAACCACCACCAGCAAAAGTTATGTTGAAAGAAAAGTTAATTCTAAGGGCAGCAAATAGATCTAGACCTTCCACAGGTTATTTATAAGTCAAAAGTAGTGTCACAATTTTAGAATTCATAACTGTGCTAATTATAGTCAAAATGGACAGGCAATAGCTAAACCTAAAGCTTCCTTCACATCTAGTGCCCAACTGTCACCTCTGGTACTTATGCAGTGAAAGCAAAAATAAATATTTGCTGTGGAAATCCTCCTAGCTGGCATTCTGTATAAATATTGCATAACAGCTTTCTTCAGGCTGAGTGTTCTATGAGGCATAGTAAGAAAATGGGTAGGTCAACTGTGAGAAATGAAACCACAATAAAATTGAGAAGTTCTTCGGTTCAAAGCCCAAGGAAATCGATGTAAAATACCAGTCAAGAAATATGTATACCGCAGACGACATTATGGAGTGTGTTGCAAAACAGGTTGCATCTAAAGCCCTACAAATAGCTGATAAGTCAAGCCATCAAAATTAGGGCATCCTGTGGGGACATGTGGACTAGGTCTGATGAAGATGAAGGTCCGCTTGAATGCAAGATGCTCCAATTTCATGGCCTCCTTATTCATCAGACATTATGCTGCTGGACAGTTTCCTCTGTTGATTCATTATAGATCATGTTTAACACAACACGTCCTCAAGAATTGAAGGACAGGATAACCACAGCAATTATGACAATCACACCAGACATCCTACAGAGAATATAGCAAGAGAGAATTACTAGGATGCCTGTCAGATGACTGTAGGTAACCATGTAGAAATAATCTAATAAAAGTTCATCTGTTAAAATCTGAGGTTTAAACTGCTGTCACAAGGCCACTAACTTTGTTCTATACCATAACAGTAAACTCTTACAAGCTCTCAAAGCATGAAGCTACTTTTGACTTATCTTGTATATAACAAGATACAGTATATATTTATTTATTATTTCAGTCTATACACAAACTTAGTTTTTTAAAATGTTGTTGTTAAAATTAAAATTTAGCGCTTTTCATCGTTATTTCGATGTTACAATTTCAGCGCTTATTATTTTACGACATGTTTCGATGCTATTGCATCATCTTCAGGTCTTTTGTTGTTATTTTCATCTTTAAAACTAATATATATCTATTTATCCAAGCTTTTATTGATTTATTTGTTTTGTAGATTTCTTTTGTAGGTGTTCCATTTGATCTTCATAGTATTTTGCATATTTAGGTCAGTTGTTCATTATTCTGTGAAACAATTAATTAACATTTGAATTATTAATATTAATATGAAATCTACAAAACAAATAAATCAATAAAAACTTGCATTAATAGATATATATTAGTTTTAAAGATGAAAATAACAACAAAAGACCTGAAGATGATGCAATAGCATCGAAACATGTCGTAAAATAATAAGCGCTGAAATTGTAACATCGAAATAACGATGAAAAGCGCTAAATTTTAATTTTAACAACAACATTTTAAAAAACTAAGTTTGTGTATAGACTGAAATAATAAATAAATATATACTGAATTTTAACACAAACATGACGCATCTAAACTATAAAGATACAGTATATTTAACAAACCCTAAATTTATCCTTACCTTCCTCCACTCACTATCAAGCCGCCAGCACTCACAAATCGACAAACGTCATCGCTGTGCCCCATAAGGGAAATGCATGGCACATGCACCAGTCCACTCCGCTTCCTCCGAAATGCTTGGATGCACTTCCCCCTGCTGAGCCACAACAAGTCCCTCTCCAACACAAGCCATGGTAAATGCCTGAAAATGTCACATTGCACAGTGGTAATTAATTTCATTATTGTTTTAAATCTCAGCTAATAAGAATATCACTAGGTACCATCACAGACCAGAAAGCATTGTGCAAGTAACTGGTCACTGTTTTGTAAAGGTCCCCTTGCCTTCCTTACTTGGTCTTGAATGGATAGTAAATCTTCTCTTTGTACCGGCACCTGATCCAGTTGCAGGCTATGCGACACTTGTTGGTGGCAGACAGGATGTGTGAAGACCTGCACAAATAAACAATAATCATCAACATTAGTTGCATTCAAGTTACACAGCAAGCTGATCTGATCTTAATACTGAAGCTGATAAAAAAACAATGAATGGTCATCTCTCTCCTTTTATGATAAGGGGTACTGGTTCAAACAGGATTCAAGTGCAAAACACAAAATATTCCCTTCGCCTACATTTGTCTTTAACCTATTTACAAGAAATGAACTTGAATACACATACTAGCTTTATGCACTGATTTTAGATTAGGTACAAAAAATTGGCAGGTAGAGACTCTGTCATAACCAACAAGAGAATTCAAGGGACAAAAATCCTAAATGAATTCTTTATTATACCAATTAGCAAAGGTAGTTATTTTCTGTAAATGCTGTTAGTGTCTGTAGAAACTGGAATGATAATTTAAGTTTGGTCAGGCCATTCCCTTATTCAACAGTTGGAAATATTGGAGGTGGTGAAAACACTTCATCTCAAACCACAAAATTATTCATCCACAGTACCTGGCCTGAATATCAGCACTGATTTGATTGGTCACTAGCGCCTTCCGGCTCTTTTCATACCAGATGAAGTCGCTTACCACACCGTTCAGTCGCTTGCACGTTTGACAAACGTTTCCTAGGGCTCTCAAGGTACAGTATTTAAATATCACAAGTAGAACTTCTGTCGGTAAGATCTCAAGGGAGCCTAATTTATCTTTTTCTTTTCTTGCAGACGCGTTCATGCCTCACTAAACGTTGAAGAAAATATATGTGTCTACAATTTATTTGAATACAACCTGTACACATACTGTGTTGCAACATATTAAACATTACACTGCCAACATACAATACACACTCAGCGCCATCTTTCCAACAAGTATGTTCCTTTTAAAACGTTTGCAGCAACGAGCAAAGAATTTAAGAGCACAGTAACTAAGTAACCATTGCAATTAGAACTTTCAATTAACAGCCTACAAGGACACCTGAACGTATAGATAACCTACCAACCTGGACAATTTGGAAGAAAAAATTCTGCACACTAATTCGGAAGGCGGTGCACGTACTGTTTGCTACTGTAATCTTGCAAAATGCAATTGTTAAGTTGGGTGGAGAAGGAAGCAGAAAAGCTAGCGTCTGCTATGGAGTAGCCTTTTTGCTTCTGACATCCTGCATTCCTTGCAAGTCTTAAGATGACTGTCGCAAACAGTAGGCAGAGACTTTGATGATAGAAACGTGGTTTGTAGCGGAGTGCAAAGCTACCAGAACAGACAAACTGAAGCTTCACAAGACAATTTCACAAGACCAAGAAAATACCCATGGCCTCCTCCAGCCAGATTGATTACAATAACCTGTTCACTATTACTCCTATACTACAGTAACGAAAGCTATATAGTGTTATTTATCAATACGTTTCTATTAAGTCTGATATACCGTATAGTCTTCAGGGGAATGTTGCAGAGAAGGCTCTCACATAATAATGTTCCCTTCTGTAATCTTTGCCTACGACTCTCTGTAAGGAGCCGTAACTAGACTTTTGATATCTGTGAGCGTTGCCTTGAACGTGGTTTTCAGAACGTAGTCATTTGTGCAGCTGAGACTTCCTTCTGTACTTCATGTTGTATTAAGCTGTGGACGTAGTATCTGTTTAGATATAAATCCAATGCATCGGCTGAGTTTGATATTGAATTGAACGGGAAGATATAGTGTACCAGTAATAGAAGAATGAGAGCAAAGGTATTTTTATACTAAATTTACAATATTCCATTTGTAAGTGTATATTCCAAACATGTGAGTGCATATCACGTTGCATGTTGTGTTGTGGATTAGGTCTGAAGTGTAATATTGTGAAATATGTGTAGTAGGTACAATTACGTGCGAATATAGGCCCTTTCGTTAAGTGTAATTATCGTGATAGAAGATTTGTAAACATACTTTACAACGTGTGTGCATTTTTTTTTGAGATATCAGAAAACGCGTTCCTATAGGCCGAAATACATGTTTACACTGCACTTATACATGAACGGTAATAACTGATCATTGTTTATTTGATTGCATGAAAGTTATTACATTATTGTACAAAGCCCAAAACTTTGACCACGACATGGCATGTTTGGACACTGCTTAGTATTGAACTTCGTTTTGTGTTTCAGTGGAGGAAGAAGCGAATGCGAAGGCTGAAGCGTAAGAGGAGGAAGATGAGGGCAAGGTCAAAATAAGCAGCGGTTCACCAAAGTACGTCCAGACAACAGTAACTGAAGCAATTATTATGTTTAAGCTGGGCCCACAAAGTAAACAGATATTGCTAACTTTGCTTTATTATTTCAGAGCCACTGAATGCCTGGAACAATGAACTTCATGATCAGGAGTTTAAAGCTGCACCGAGTCATTGTTAAATCTGGGGTTGCTGTATTGCTTTTGTTTGAATAAACGACAGTGGATTTTGTGTATGCAGTTAACTTATTATTCCTACAGTAATTGGACCAGTTTTTAGTATTATATGATGGATTGTATTTGGGGATTCATTGTGATAGATATGTTGAATGGATTATGATGTATTCTTTGCCCGATTGATTGCTGCAATATCAGCTTGAAAAGAGAGTTAAGATATAATAGAACCATATGCCCTTCAGAGATATGTTGTACAAATGAAGTAAGTACATTGTGGTAATGTATGCTTTGCACATACATAGCCATAAAAGAATGGTTATTTGGTAGTACATGGAAATGTGTGACAGTAGGTTAGTTGCTACATTCGACAGGCATCTAGCACTTTTTTTGAAGAACCTGAATACATGAAACATCGTGCCAGGATCAGGTTTTGTCACATTTGAGTACTGTTACACAACAGTGATACTTTGTGAACATGCCAAGACACTACAGTGATGACACCTTGGAGAGTTCCACAATAGCACTATTAGTGGTGATGCCAGTGGCACTTAACTTTCACCATTTGCTGCAACCCACATCTGAGTCTTTATACAGAATAGGTGATGCTTATCATGTAGCTGTCCTGAAATTATATAATCATGCTTTTAAATGTGCTGAATGGGAATAGTATAGACATATTTTTAAATAACATTAGCATATATAAATATCAGTTGGGTCAATTTCCTCTTCAGGTTAGTTTCAACCTAAATTTGTTGAAATTCACAAATTTTTTTACAGTGGCAAACAGTGATAAATATAGTGTCAGTTTCATTTCTAAGAATATGCTTAAATGATAGTTCATATTTTCAATAATCCTAAAGATGCTTCTAAATATGAGATGAAAATGAATTATTCTTGAGAATGCAAATGTATGTTCTTAAGCAAAAAATTACAGTGGAACCACGGTTCCCGAGAATTTGACGTAAATATGTCTCTGTATTTAAATTGTATTTACGTCTCAGTAATGTAATGTTATCTTCAATGTCATCCATCTTGTTACGAAAGCGGATTGTTGATGGCAGTAATGTAACAACAATGCCGAGTAAACATGACATTTCCTAGGTAACATAACAATGCACGCAAGCTGACCATTGTTGTCGGTCCATATTTACACATTGTCGTCGATTTGTTGATACGGATCTTACACATTTTTCTGTCACTTTTTGCAGAATGACCCTTCCATATAGACGTATTTACGTCAAAAAAACAATGGGATCTGCAAGTAACTGTGCATTCATTTAAAAATAAACTGCAAGCCACCTTTATGTCTTGGTTTCCAGTTAAGACTATAAAGGAACTAATAAACTTTCAGTAATGCAAATTACAAGGTCAGCAATCCCTTAAAAGGATTGCCATTGCAACAGATACATACACTCATTGTCATAAATTACTTAACAGTATATAATTATAAAAACTGATGGTAATACACACAAGCATGACAATCAGTCATTATGTGTAGATTTGTGGTGCAATTCTCATGCTTCTTAATGTGTCTGCATGTAATGTATGATTTCCCACAAAAAACACCAGGATTCTGCAGAAACTCACCAAATGGTAAACTACCTATAAGCTAAGTGAAACAATATGGTGGGGGTTATCATCCTAATTGCAGGCCGTATGCAACTATAATTTTCAGCAGAAGCTCTCAGCATCAACAGTCACAATCATGATAAGGATTCTCTTGAAAGGCTAACTTAAATGTGGTTAAGATTTGAAGTATATGGAAATGGCTGAAAATGGTGTTAAAATTTGAAGAGTAAATTGGGCAAAGGAATTCTATAATAAATAGTCTCCAAATCAACAATCAAACCTAAAACTCCCAAATATGGAGGACAGAAACCATCAACAGATACTTCCTATATATAGAACAGCATGACGGATGGATTTTAAGACCATCTACAGTGGGAACAAAAATTAATTGAAGATGCAGATGTCAAGACAAAAGCAGAATTCATTGATCTGTAAGATGATCATATGCATGAAACAAAATTTTCAAGATTCTGCTGTGATAAGGGGTAGTCCGAACTTAACCATGATTTGATGTGTGCATTAGGTGTGACAAAACCTCATATTTCTAACATTGTCAAGCAGAAGCATTATCAACCTTCACACTGAGAAATGCTATTTGTAATGAGTTTCCATCTGAATAATGAACGTAACTTATAATAGATTTAAAATACAATATATATTCAGTTTTTGAATATAATGTGTTAAAATAAAATACAGTTATCATGATTACCTGAAATTTTCTGTCTAGTGCATGGATATTAACCCCTGCACTTTATAGACCCATTGTTTAAAAAAGAAGGAGGGGTTATTATCTACTTTCTAAGCTTAAGGGGTAACAGTGGCAAAGAGACTAAGAACCACTGCTCTTGTTACCTACTGAAGGTTGTGGACTTGCTGGTATGTGAAGAAGCAAAAGTATATACAACTCACCTGCACAGTTTATTGCAAAATTCTGAAGTTGTCATGACAGTGAATACAATGACTGGTCTTCTGGATTGTCCTCTTCTTACTAACACTTGGGTGGAATTTATTACCTCCATCTTTGAGGTAGAAGAGAGTCAAGAGGGGAGTATGAGTCATCTACATAGGCAAATGGGAATGGGCAGAGAAAGGAGATGAGTAAAGATAAGGGATGGGCAAAGTGGATGATGAAGGAAAGAAAGGTGAAAGGCCCTGACAATAACATTTTCTAAGGAGGCCCTAAAAGGAAGAAATGACCAAGGGAGACTAAGTAAAGGTAAATAGCAAAAAAGGAAGAAGGGAAACATGAGATTCCATGTCCTATAACTAAATTATTCAAATCCCGATTCTGACTCATTTATACCCAAAGATGCAAGTGAAATGCTCTTCTGAAACACTGTAATTAACTATGAGACTAAATGGCATTACAACCCAGAAGACCAGAATCCACATTTCATTGTATTTCTCTCCCATATAAATGAAACTTCTCAAAACGCCTATAACTTAAGTAGCAGTATCACTTTCAATCCAATATACATTTTCTTGGAATATTTACTTTTAATACATAAACATGTACACAGCATCTTGTTTCTCTTTGCTTCTGGGAATTGGTATTCACGAAGCCTGCATTTTATAAAAACATACTTTGTATAAGAATACAATAAAACAGATAAACAAGAACTATATCTAATCAGCAAATTTATAACTTATATCCTATGAACTGTTTTCATAGATGAAAATAATAACAGCACAGCCCAGTGTAAGAAAATAAAAAGTGTGGCATCCACTCTCACTCATTCCATGGTGCAGGAAATTCTTTAAAAGTTCGACTGTACACCCGGCTTATCAAAGAATAGCCCACTTTCTTTACGGAACCAGAAGCCTGCCATCAGACACTATTCTGAGCTGGCTGCATCCAGTTCACTCCATTGATTCCCATCTCCCTAGTTGTCTCCGAGTACTTGAATATTGTTACATTTTTGAACAGTTTGTTACTTATCCTTATATTCCGGTTCTGTCCTGAATTCTGACGATGAGACATAATTATGTATTTTGTATTTTCTGCATTGTTTTCTAGGCCACATATGGGCAGCGTCACTGCACGTAACTTATATTAAGGTGCGCTCTATTCTTATGCTGAATGCACCATAAAAGAAAGCAATGAGACATAAATTAAAAGTTTCACATTGCTGCCATGGTTGAAATTTTCAAATTTGTCTGGAGTGTGAATTTGAACAAACTGGCTGAAGATTATCTGGCAGTGTTAAGTTGATTACTTACCATACATAATTTCATATACAGTGAACTAAACTGACATGAGGATAACTGACAGTATAAAGCTGGTTATTCTCACATCTGCTACATTTCAATAAAATATAAAACTTTATTGTAATTAATCTGAATGCAAGAAAATGCAGCTTCTGTATCCAAGTTTGTGTGAATCATAAAGTAAGATACACAATTATACATACCAGTCAAATGTTCATTAAGCATGCCACACATTGTATTTTTCAGCACTGTTCCAATTGTTCCTCCAGAACAACTTAAACTGTGGATCTGCCTGGATGATTTGGAGCACGTGCGTTCACTTAACGTATTTCTCCATGAACTTGCGGTGGAACTCGGAGCGCAATGAATCATTGATGAACTGTTGGTCCTTCTTCTTGTCTGGCTCAGACCGTGCACAGTTCTTGAAGACAACATCATCATCCCACCGTCGTTTCACCTGTGCACAAAACATATTGTATAGCAACGGATTCCAGGTGCTAATCGTGAATGCAGCAATGTCTCAATGACTCACCTTCAAGTCCCCTTTCTGAACTTGAGATGTATAGTTCAGCAACGGATTACCGCTCAGGATATTCTCCATTCGAATTCTCTCTTCTTCTTGTCTCTTCTCAGTTTCCTGTGGGGGAAAAGTCATATTAATGGATATTTTACCCCTTAAGCATACACCATTTCAGGCAGATCCCATAGTTACATATTGCATACTAGATATTTTTCCAAAGAAAACACAAATGTTTTAACAAATTATACTACAACATCTCTTCACAATTAAGTTTCCAGTAACAGTTTTATAAATTCCATTTTGCAAAGCAGTGACGTAAAAAACAGGTATACTACATTTTTAACCTATTGGTTCATAACAAGACAGTGCTTCACTGAAACCAAGTCTTCCTTCACATAACTATACAAACAAATTGATGAAGAGAAAACACTGCAGTTGCCATTCTCAAGGTGGGTATGAGGTGGGGATAGTTTAGAAGGCCCTACCCTTTCCAGATATCATGGTCAGCCGATACCTGGAAAACTCACTGGGGTATGCGGTCTATAGGAAAGCCAACCATATCGACAGATACCTGCAGGCATCATCATACCACCCAAAAGCTCATAAGAGATCCATTATCATCACCCTGATGGACAGAACAAACACCATATGAAACAACGTCAGCTGGGCCTTGGAACTACATGTCAGGTCTGTTATCTGAGTGAACGGCTACTGCCTGCAGGATTTAAACAAAATGTCAAAAGCCAGACCAGTCAGGAGACGCACCACAAAAAAGAGCAACCACTGTGCACACATACCATACGTCCAAGGGACCCCTGATTGCATGTCCAGACTACTGCAAAATCATGACGTCCACACAACACAGACAAGAATTCAAAAACCGGCTTCCAAATTAAATTCTGCCATAGACAGACAATTCCGACTCAAAAATCAGGTATTTACAAGATCCTCTGTTCCTGTGGCAAGATGTACATGATAAACAGACCAGCACATCTCCACCAGAATTAAAGAACACATAAGAGACACCAGACTGGAAAAGCAAGGATCAGCATTCTACATCAGTGATCCCCAACCTTTTCGTGCCTACGGGCATATTTGAGAGTTTATGAGATGTCTAATTGGATAGTAGCCCACTCCACTTCACCAATCAGCACCATCAAATTTATCTTGCACTCACTGCCTGCCCTATATAAAGCCTTCTGAAATTACCTCACCTCATCCACCTTAAATATGGCAACTGCAATGTTTGTCAAAACATTGGTTGTTGTTGTTGTTGTTTCTTGGCTCTACAACCCAGTTGTGGGTCTTCGCCATCTCCTTTTCTGAGGTTTCCTAGTCTTTGGAGTGTGCACTTGTGAGTAGTGAGTGACCAGCCCACTAAATCCACCAGTCGCTAGTCCACCGGGAGCCAAAACATTGGTTAATACCAAATATTTGATGCAGCCCTCACCCAAAAGCCAAAGTTATACAGAATGAGACAATGATTCCAATTGGTCACTTGCAGAAAAGTATAGTTGTCGATATCAGTGGACTAATGGTTAGTGTGCTCACCACTGGACCCAAGGTTTACGGATTCAAAACCCGGCCAAGGTCGATGGATTTTTAAGGGTGATAAAAATCCGTAGCACAACATCCTTTGAAGGGGAATAAAGCCGGCAGTTCCATGTTGTGGATTTACAGCATATAAGAGAACCTTACAAGCATGAGCTAGATGTTTCGTAAGCAAAAATTCAGCGGCCATTTCTCACCCAAGTCTCTCCTGATTCACTACTAGATGGCTATAGCAGACAAATCAGGATTGAGTAGAAACTGTGCAGAGGCAGTGGGCTTATCACTCACTACTCATAAAGGCACGTCTCAAAGACAAAGAAACCTCTCACATGGGAGGAGGCCAATGCTCGGTTCAAGCTGCTGCATCATAGAAAAGAATATAACATATACTTACCTTTAAGATTTACAGCATTTATTCAAAAAAATCTTTGGTAGTATATATAATGAAGTGCAAGGAAAGATAATTTGACTTCGTGCAGTGTAATTAGCTTTGTAAGAAAATGTGGCAAGGTCCAGGTATTTGGGGATCATTTTAACAATCAGAATTGCATTCAAAATAAGATTAAGAGCAGACTAAATCTGGGCAATGGTTGCTACCATAAAGTTCAGGATCTTTTTGTCTTCATGTCTGCTAAATAAAATCGGATTAAACTACACACAAATATAATGTACCCATCACTTTGTATGGGTGTGAAAAGTTTATGGAAAAACACTAATTGAGGATGGTGCTTTAGGAAAATATTTGGAGAAAACTGCATGAGAAGCAATGCAACTCTTCACCAAATATCATAAGGGTAACCAAATCAAGGAGGAGATTGACAGGGCACATATAGAAAAGAAGAGGAATGAGTAGAACACTTTTTTTTTGGAAAGCTTGTAGGAGCCAGTTCAAATACCTAGGTATAGATGGGAGGCATAAAAATGGATTTTGGGGAAATCAAGTTTGGGGAGTCTGGATTTGATTCACCTTGCTCAGAATAAGGACTGATGGTGGGCTCTTGTGGGCATGGTAATGATGAACCTCTGGATTCCATATAATGTAGGGAATCTGTTGACTAGATCAGGGGTTCTCAACCTTTTTCACTGGCTTACCACATTCTAATTTAACACATTAAATGTACCAATAACCAAATGTTTTCAGGGAAATTCTTTTATGTTAATATTACTTTTTGATTTTCTTTCTTAGTTTGCATACCACTGAACACTGGTTTGCATTGGACTAGATAATCAACTGATATCTTCAGCAGAAGGACTCTGTTCCATATAGTCAGTTAACAAGAGACTTATATCTATATTTTAAAATGTTTTTATCTGATAAGCTGGTGCAATATATACAAGTAATCCCCAAGTTCATGTAGATGACAGAGTTAACATCTCTACTTACTTGCTTGGCTTGATCCAGGGCACGTTCCTTCTTTATACGTTGCAGCTCTGCCAGCAACTGTGCTGTATCATCATCACTGTCAGGATCATCAGAATTCTCTTCATCAAGTGGATCATCAGCATCTAGACTGGCAGCTGGAACCTGGTCCAGCTTCGGGCGCTTGCTACTGCAGATAAACAACTACCATGTAAATGTTGGCTCTATATAATTTATAACATTAAACGCCTTGGTGCCTCACCTATTCAGAATCTATGTTTATTCACAGAGTTCTTATTAGCTGTAACCTAACATCAACAGCTGACACAGAACTGAAAAAGAAAATCTTGAAATTAAAAATGTGCAAATTAAGTTTTGTAACCTAAATCTGGCTGCAGTTTGTTAGATATGTGACATTTCTGTGAGAATGGCTCCTGTTACAGTCGACAACTGTTTATCATTCCAAAATGTAATTTGTTATTTAAGAGTACAAAGTCTGTCCAAACTAACTGTGACACCGCCTCTGGCATGCGCCTATCACGGGCTCCAGTCTTCTCCTTTTCTCTATCTTCCAAGTCCTTACGGAAATCTCTGGAGCGAAGTTCTTCAGTGGTACCCTGTCCATGTTCCCTGAAACATGTTATGGTGTAAAGCACAGATAACCTAGTATCAACATACATACATACAATAGCTTTCACTAGAACTAAGTATCCTATAAATGGGAACCCTTTAAGAAAGGTATTTACAAACATAATCTCGTAAATGTCAGGACAAATGTGTCTTGTGTACAAGCGAAGAAAATTCACTACCTTAAAATGTATTTATCAATATTATTCCATACCTGTATTTAAGTTTGTTGTGTGAAGGTAAATCCCTACTTGAGTACTGCTTTGATATTGCAGACAGATCCTTTTCTCCACGACCCTGTCCACCACGGGCTGGCTCGAAGGTTGGTCTAGCTGCTGTAGTCATAATACCAAAGGCAAACGGTACTGGAAACTAACCTACATGAATCGAAAAAACCAAGTCATCCGTTATCCTGGTTATACAGCTCCTTTCCCACCTGCTGCACTTAAAACACTGACAAACTTAATGCTTCATGGCTCAGTTTATGTCAGCTTCTCCAAATTCCAGCCAATCACAAGATTGACCAATATGTGCATACTGTGCTGCGCCCTGTGAGCGATTTACAAGTAAAACAAGGGCGACGTGACAATAGCCCAATCGGTAAGAAGGTCAACTACCCTTCTACTTTAAAAATTCGTCCTCTATCCACCACCACTACAGTTACCATGAATAATTTTGAAAGCATGATATCGTAAGTAATCTATGTCTCAGAGAAACTTGATGAATATTTCGGTTACAAATGGGTATAATAATTTACACAAAACTTTCATCAATCAGTTTATGGTAACCTGGCAACATGACAGTTCCTTATAAAATGACAATTATAATAAGCATTTCATCCATAATCTCCTTACTTAAATGTACTGAACCATAAAGCAATCTCCTATCTATAAGGACTGAGGTAGGTTGAGATTTGAAAATTGTAAAAAAAAAAAATTTAATCACAGATATTTGTATTTACTTCATAATTAGTCTTGACACATATACAGGTAGCCCTCGATCTTCGCCGGTCCAATTTGCGCCGATTTTGAAACCAGACAGTCTAAAGGCGAAAAATAATTACTATTATTTATAAGGTTTTACAATGTTTCTCGTACTGATTCTTATATTAAATCGTAATTTTTACATCCCTGATTTTGAATAAAAATTATAAATACAGTCATCTCTGCAATTACGTATGTTTCGTTAACGCGAATTTGCTCCAATGAGATCGATAAATCGGTAAACTCTGTTTGTGAAACGCAAACTTTTGCATATGCGAGTTTGCTCTTATGCAATTTCATTCCTGGCGCTTTAAACTTTCAAAGGACTAATTTAATCTCTGCGGAGGTCCCGGGGTTATTTTTACTACGCGATTTTCTATAGGTCGGCGTCTTACACGAACGTAACTATCGCATAACAGCGGTGATGACTGTACACACCAGTCACATGAAATAATCGCAGTCAATCGCGGGGACCAACGCATTGCCGATTGTAAGTGTATAAAATATATTTTTTAAATTCCCTTTATTTTATTTACGTTATTTCAGAGTTTTAAATGTAATGCCATTGTATTACTCGTCAATGTTTGGGTGCTGGGAACGCATGTCATTGACTCCCCATTGATTTACTTTATAAAAGAGTTTCAATTTACGCCGATTCCTATTACGTCGGTTCGTCCAGGAACACATCCCCGGCGTAAATCGAGGGCTACCTGTATATTTGAGAAATGTACATCAGCAATGCAAACTAAAATATATATTTCTTGCATTTCATATGATATGAGTTTCAAAATACAAGCCACAACGAGAATTTAATTTCCTCTCTGATTCTTCCCTTATACAAAACATCACGAGCATCCCTCTTTATTTTTACAAAACACAGCAGGCAAATAAATATTTCTCATCAGCAGGCCTGATCACAAGTTATGCACTCACTTACAAACTGCAAAAATAAAGCAACATATGACAAGTTTATAACTACATGGCTTACATAACCTAAAAGTAAAACTGTACTGTAATTTAAACGCTAGCAGGTAAGGGTAGTACATAAACCACTCACCGGATATGGATTATTGGTCAGAGACTCGGCCAAGCCAGGCTTACCTTACCATTTGGGATTAAAAGTTCGCTGCCAACCTAACACTCTCTCAAACACCACACAATTGAGCACGCGAATGTGACGTCATCAACAAAACCATTGATTGTGGTTTGTATTGTTGCGATCATTGTTTATGAACAAGAGGTTGCTGAGCAGCTGTTTGGCTAGTAACGATAGTAACAATTAGAAGTTTGTTCAGGAAAATCTGTGTCTAGCAGTAAACCGTTAGTTTCGCAATGAAAATGGAATCAAGATTAAAAGTACCAAGGTCAACCAGTAAGTATTTTACTTTACCAAGAGGAATATGAAGTATTACTGTATCAAAATTTCAGCCAAAAAGAAACTAGGATACTACCGGAGAAAGCAATATAAACTGTGAATTTGATAAAGAATGCTCAAAAGGAAGTAAACAAAATTTCAGTGATTGAAGGACCGAGCAAAACGAATATGGATAATCTATGTTACGTGAAAGGCGAAACTAGTAGAACCTTTAGGAATAAGAAAAGGGAATCTCAGAAAGGTAAAGTTATTGAGCTTGAGATAAATAGTAAGGACAAAAATATCGGAGATCTGTACAGAGGCAAAAATGATTTTAAGAAAGGATATCAACCTCAGACTAATTTGGTAAAGGATGATAATGGCAATTTACTTGCAGATCCAATCAAAATTTTGAATAAGTGGAAAATTTTCTTTAACCAGCCCTTAAATGTTCATGGGACGGATGATGTTAACAGATTAAAACACGTACCGCTGAACTGTTAGTGTCAGAACCTAGCTTAGATGAAGTTGAACTAGATAATAGAGAAAAAATGGGAGTTCAGTGGGACCGTGCAGCAATTATTTATATATTTCAAAAAAGCCTATGACTCTGTGAAGAGAGAAGTGTTATACAATATTCTTATTGAATTTGGTATACCAAAGAAGCTAGTGAGTCTAATAAAAATGTGCTTAAATGAAACCTGTATCAAAATTCGTACAGATAAATATGTATCTGAGACATTCCTCATCAAGGACGGTCTAAAACAAGGAGGTGCTTTGTCTCCCTTGCTCTTTAACTTTGCGCTAGAATATGCTATCAGGAAAGTCCAAGATAGGCAGGAGGGTTTGCAATTGAACGGGACACATCAGCTATTGACATTTGCTGATGATGTTAATTTATTGGGGGACTATATGACTACAATAAGGAGGAATGCAGAAGTTTTACTAGAGGCTAGTAGACAGGTGGGGCTAGAAGAAAACTAAGTACAGTAAAACCCCTATAGTTGGTCACCCCTTTTGTTATAAGTTGGACAGGTTCATGCATGCACTTAGCTTCAATGCTTTTATGGGAAATGTTTACAGTTAGTATTTTGTTGTTTTGAATTTCTGACTGATGAATGCCTTCTACCTGAGGATTAGCTTAAGGTTGAGGGTGTGAGACTTTGAACCCTTCACTGGAATGCAGTCGTATTGCTGGTACAATTTTAACTTTGTCAGTATAGTACAACGCAGGTCGCTGGGGACGGGTAAACCCGCGCTATAGAGAAACCGCGTTATTACGGGAGTGCATCAGAAAAATCGGTACTAGTACTGGACCTACTGTATTGATAGACTATCGCCATTTAAGAGTATACATACTTATTTTACTAAGTTACGATTGATTTTTACGGAAAAAGTAATAAATAATTAATTTGACTTGCATTTTAATATAATTTTGAGTTCTGTGTGAAGGATAATTGATGCACTTTTTTCCTTTTTGCTGTACTATGGGAGGACATGAGGTACCCGCGTTATATCCGGAACCGCGTTATAGAGGGGTTGTACTGTACTGTGCTTGCAACTGAGTTAGTGTTAACAGAAATTACAGTAGTTAGATTATGTAAGTAAATAGATTACATTGTCGGTAAACGTAAAAGTATCGGTGCCCTTCTCTTTGAGCGTATTTAATTTAGTGAAAACAAAATTTGTAAAAATCTAATTTACTCTTTTGATTTTCCTTATCAATAATTTCATTTTTGGGAAGGGCTCCATAATACTTTACAATTACGACATTGTCATTACACCACAATTTGAAAGGATGATTTTCTCCTTTCCCTCTATCCTGGACACCTCTGTAAGTTGGACACATCATCGTGGAACCGCAAGTGTCCAAGTTAGAGAGGTTTTACTGTACATGTTAGTATCCCGTCAGCAGACAGAATTATCTTAGGGTGGCTAATGAATCCTTTGAAAGTGTTTCAAAGTTCAAATATTTGGGAACAACAATAACAAATCAAAATGACACTCACGAGGAAATTAGGAGACAAAATTCTGGAAATGCTTGCTACTTCCCAGTTCAAAATATTTTGTCTTCCCATCTGATTTCTAGGAACCTGAAAATTAAAGTATACAAAACAATAATCTTGCCTGTTGTTTTGTATGGGTGAGAAACATGGTCTCTCACTCAGAGGGAGGAACATAGATTGCAGGTGTTTGAGAACAGGGTGTTGAGGAGGATATTTGGGCCTAAGAGGGAAGACGATGGGGTCTGGAGAAAACTGCATAATGATGAGCTTAAAAATCTGTAATCCTTCCCCAATATTGTCAGGGTGATTAAGTCGAGAAGAATGAGATGGACGGGGCATGTAGCGCGCATGGATGGGACAAGAGGTGTGCACCGGGTACTGGTTGGGAAGCCTGAGGGGAAGAGGCAGCTGGGGAGACCTAGACGTAGATGGGAGGATAATCTCTGGGAGATAGGAGTTGAAGGAAACTGGATTTTGTTGGCCCAGGACAGGGTCCGGTGGAGGGCTTTGGTTAATTCGGTGATGAACCTTTGGGTTCCGTAAGCCGTCTAGTTAGTTAAAGCTGTCCCACTATACGCCATATAGGTCATTTGGGGGGAGAGGCCGTACAGCTCGTTCTCAATTTTTACCTCGGAACTAAATGGGGGTGAGTGGTCACCGTCACGCCCCAGGAGCTCTTTACCCCCGGCTCCAGAACCGGTCTGGACCCAGAGGCTAGAGGAAAAATCCTCTGTCGTCGTCGGGGATCAAACCTCGGTTATGTAGTCCGTGGCCAGTCACCATACTGACTCTCACTTTACCTACTCTTCTTTTTTATCTAAAATAACAATAAGAAACTTTATACCTGATGCAGGAGCTTTCATATTTCCAGCTTTGGAAAATGAAATACAACTGCATTGTTCTTTAGAGCCGTTTATAAAACAGGCTTCATGCCTCATTTCTGGAAAATTGGAGATCAGAGCATGTTTATAAAAAGAATTTTTCTAATTCTTTGAATGATTGTAAAACGTTGTACTTTGAGAAAACACCTATTACTAATTTCAAAATACAGTTTCTGTGTAATATGAATACAGTTTTAAGTTTTAAAAAAATGTGATCTGTAATGCATTCTATGGTACTATTATAGGTGATTTCACTTCACCACGTACAGCAGATCGTGTGCCTCCTCCAAGTACACGTGGGTCAGCTGCGAAAAAACAAGTGCAAGGAATCCTCTCAACCAAAGACCAAAAGAACCCCCGGGTTCAGAATAGAACTAAAAATGTCCGCCAACCACACACAGAAAAGATACAGCCTGTATTTAAGGTAACATTTCTTGTACATAAATCTAAATCTAGTACACACATCCTCACACATTATTTATTGAATTGCTATTTAAATATTATTTCTTGCATCAGAATTATTCTTTCTTTGCATGAAATGAAATATCATGTGTGTCTGTCTGACTGTCCAGATGCATATTTCAACTCAGCAACGCCGAGGTCGATCTTTATGAAATTGTGGACTACCCCAAAATTTGTCCCTTTCAATTTACTACAGCTTGTAATACTAAGATGGTTATCTACACCAAACATTTTGGGGTGATCCATCTAACAGAAGAGCAAACTATGAAGCTGCTAATGTGTGTATGCTTAACCATTTTCTTCTGGTGACTAATTTCCGGTTATAGTGATACGATCGAACAAAAAATCACCAGAAATATAATTTATTGACAATTAAAAGTGTTGGGGAGAATTAATTGATGAGTTTCAAAAGTTGGATTAATTCTGTATCAAATTCTGCCTTGTCGACACAAATATAAGTGCAGTTTGATCCGATCAGAACAAGAACATTCATATGCGCGCGGGTAATGATGGACATCGTCGAGGTCAAAGTCCATGGATGTCTGCGACATGCAGTCAAAATACCAATAAATATGTCTATAGCAGAAACTGCAATGAACAAAACCTGTCTTTGATGGAATAAGCATCTGTTTCTGAGGACATACATTGAAAACAGATATAACATTATCTGTGACAAGCAGAAACTATTCAAATGAGTATCAAATAATAAAAATAAAGGCAAAATATAAAATAGTCTGTTGGGGGTATTCATTAATTTCTGCTCACACTGCTGTGTTATGCACTCCAGTTCCATGAAATCGTATGTAAGAAAATTGGGAAAGTATTTGGTCATACTACTGACAATACTTTAAGACTACCAGAAACAGACTAAAATAAAAATATGCATTGGTCAGTAACCAAAGTGTGCATACGTAGAATGAATTTCTGACTTATGTTGCTGTTCGCAAACATGTAAATCACTTGTGGTATGTACACACTTTCTTATCTACAAGTGGTCAGTAGCTGTTTTAAAGGGAACTCATTTGAAATGAGAAAAAAGGTAGTGCTTCCTTTGGATTTGAGGTAACCTAGTTTTCCCATATCTTATAATTGCATTATTTCTTTCAGTCAAATGTGGGAGGTAACCTGAACAGAGTTGGCAACAGCAAAACACTTACTGAAAAGAAGATAAAATTTACTATCAACCCAGATTCACAAGCTACCACACAAAGGGGACAGAATGCACAACCTTCTCCGCCGGACACTACACCAAAAATGCCATCTCATACAGCAGATGAAGAAGCAGAACCTGAGATGAATGAGAAGGAGTTGAAGTACTTAGAAACACAGTTCCGTACCAAAAAGAAGATTTTGTATGCCTCCAACATCAAGTTTTCTAATGAAATGGTGAAAATCTGCGAGTCAATGCTTATTTTCCATATTATGCATTTTTTTATGATATACATGTACTGACAGCAGCACTGTGGGTAGTCTCGGTGTCCATACTCCTTCTACGTTAATCTCAAAATGATACTTAATCCACTTCCCACAAGATGGCTTACAAAATAAGTGCATGATATGAAATGTGTACATCTCAGTCTCATTAAATGTACAACATTTCTTTCAAACATTTTTTTGGTGTTGTGCCTACTTAACAAAATAAAAGGAAAAAAATAGTTAATGCCTGCAGGATCACTCCTATAGTGTATTTATATTTGTAACAGTGTGCCTACTTAACAAAATAAAAGGAAAAAAATAGTTAATGCCTGCAGGAGCCTGCAGGAAGTGTATTTATATTTGTAACAGTGTTTGTCTCTGTAATAAATGAACACTATGATCATTAGAGGCATGTAAAACATCAAAGAATGCAAATGGAAAATGGTGTTAAAATTAAGCAATATGCATGATTTTCTTTCAGGATGACGTGAAAAAATTCCATTCAAGCCTTGTTAAACTTCATAAGAGAGTACTCAACTCAACAGGAAATGATTTAGGACCTATAGAAGGAATGAGAGTAGATTATTTCCGTCCTGGGAATGCAGTACAGACCACTGCAGATTTGCAACATAGCAGCGAACATCAGGATGAAGGAGAAATGGAAGGCAGCATGAGTGCTGGTAAACTAAAACATTTTTGATATCAGAAACCACAAAAATATCAATATAAATGCATTTTTCTTCGTGAATGTTTCCAGAGAACACTTATTATGTTCTAAGTAGTATTCTCAAAGATATTCTGGAAGCATATTCTTCTGCCACTCCCAAAAATCATTTAAGGAGTCAATAAGGCAAGACTAAGTCACGACATCAATCAATCAGTCAGTGAGGGGATTAGGTACAGAATCAGCAAATTAGTGAGTGACTTATGTAGTCAGTCAGTGAATGACATTATAAAATCAGTCAGCTTAACTGTGAAGTGACTGTGTCAGCAAGATGGCCGGTCAACTGGTCAAAGAGCAAATCAGCAAGTCTATTAGTCAACCAGACAGTGTGCCACCAAACCACGGGGCAGTTCAGTCGCTGATTTAGTAGTTCAGCAAGCGTAAATCTTAGCCACATGCATCCTGCAGACAAAGCACGGCACAAAGTCAATTGCTTGTTTCTTGTATCTC
This sequence comes from Zootermopsis nevadensis, assembly GCF_000696155.1. The sequence continues at coordinate 1,108,214 of NW_019060448.1, read as the reverse complement.
TTTCTACAATTTACTTTCTTTCATTATCCTTTCTCTTTGTTTCTTTCCTTCTTATATTCTTCCTTTCATTTTTTCTCCGCCAGAGTTCTGAAAGTCCCTCCAGGCAAGTACCAGGATAATACCTTAAATTAAGCCACAATCACATGCTTCGAGATCTTTTTCAAATCCCTGATCATCCTATCATTTCATGCTATATAGTCTGCATTACTGACAGTATCATTAAACAAAACACAAATCATGCTATAATTCTTGTCTCTTTCTTTGTCTTTCTTTCCTCTTATACTCATTCTCTCTTCCTCAATTTTGATTTCTGTCATCTTTTCTTCAGTTGATTTTCTTTCTTTTTCTCAGTCATATTACCTTTCTTCACTTTCTTCTTTATCTTTTGACTTCATGATGGACCACACTCCACTGATGTATGGCAATGCTGAACGAACAATCCTACACCTCTTTGTTCATAAAAATATTGTTACACGTGCAAAAATGTTGCAGGTCTAAACTCTAATGAGCTTGAGAATATAAGCCTGTCCCAGGAACTGCAGCCCATCATTGAGGAACTGCAGCCCATCACTGCGGAACTGAAGAATGATCAGGATGAAGACAGCATGATGAGACATCAGAAGGTAACAGCATTAATCTGTTCACTTCAGTGTTATTTATTTATTTATTTAGTGTTCTGTCTTAGGACAGGTCCATATGAACAGGATCCTTCCATCCTTTTCTCAGACTGGGACCTGTTCATATACGTTCTTGGCAGATGATCCAGAAGTGGTTTGCCATTGCCTTCTTCTGTGTGTGAATGGAGTAATTGTTGGGATGCCACGGAGAAACCGGGGAAGTCCCAAGAGAAAAACTCCGTGTTTACACACAATAAATCTCATTTAAAAGCTATGGCCGTTGTAGTCCACAGTTTGTTTGGAATATGAGATTAACAAAGAAACGTACCTCACTGTCTCAGCAGTTGAATCTAAGTATTAATGGAGAGACAACAGAGATTATATGCTATCACGGAAATAACAAGATTGGAAAGATGTACCTTTGTAGTACACTGATATTCCAAAGGTTTATAAATGGAAAAGTTGTACCTGTGCTTAATTAAATACCTCACATTAACCTTTACACCTGTTGGAGGTGTGGTCAGTTTCATGCTCCAGCTGCTTTACCTGGGGAAGGGGGAAGTCCCACATCCTATTGGATATGATGCTGGGTTGGCCTCACAAAAGGTCTGCACACAGTAACAAAAATACAGATTTCTATCCCTGGCATGAATTGTTAAGTGTACAGTCAGTCACTATGCTGATTGGGCTGTTCTGGCACTCGATTAACAACTGTGAATATAGAGTAGCCCTCAACAATATGATATTTGCTCTGTCTTGCAACAAAATTCATCAGACTCTTTGTAGGGGTCATGTAATGCCATAACCTCACCTTTAATTCAAAAGGAAAGTATGCTAACGAGTGTGATTACAGTATTTTCTTGGGTTTGATGATAAAACTGTTACTGTTAATGGCAAATTCCACTAGTGGTTAATTAATGGTTTCATTTAAGTGCATATCTGTTGCTAGGTATGCATGCCAAATTTCTCAGCAGAAGTGTTGTGATCTCCAAAAATGGAAATAATTTCTTTGCAGTCACTTCATTGTTACACAATCATCAATAAGAACTTTACATTTGACTTCCTCAATAGTTTACAAAACATGAAACCACACTGAAAATTGCAAAGAAAAAATCGTCTTTGTAATTTGTAAAGTAAATATCTACAGCTAAAGGAACACAGACTCCTCATCATTTGTGTTTTGTTGTTTTTGTTTTTGTAAGTGTGTACAGTAAGGGATGAAATGAGTTTTGCAGATTGTATATCCGAACAGATCAGCTGTTATGAGAAGAAAATGCTTAGTTCATTCATATGGTATTAAAATCATAGTTCAGTTTCTGAATAATGTTCACCCATGTGTTCAGATGTTCAGGTGATAGAACATTCCTTTATAATTCAGTTGAATCTAAAATGTTGGCAACTGCTTGCAAAACCACATGCACTATGACCAAAAAGACCACACTCAGCATCTTCACAACCATGAGATTAATTTAATATGTGTTCTCGGTAGCAACACCATGTTGACATGCTGGTAGATACCAGCATATTAGAGGAACATGCTGCCTCCATCTTCAGTACTTTATCAGTTGGTTTACGATACTAATTATTTGCAGGATGCTCTCCATGACAAGCAAGAGTGGGGTTCCAAAGATTGCGTTAAGGATGATTACAGTCAACTCCTTAAGCAGCAGCAAGCTGACATCTCAGATCATCATCAACAGGTACGCCACAACGAGAAGTGAATTTCACATAATGACTTGTACAGGCTCTAAATTTTAAGTGCTTGCTGACAGTATCTGTTGAGTAACAATATACAGAGTGAGTCAGAAGTATGTTTACAAACTTTGTGTGCTTGTTCCACGATCAAAAATGAGGAAAAATGTTCCTATGAACATGGGGTCGCAAATGTTTCATTTTAGAAATAATAGCCAAAAATAAATTTAATGAATGACTTGACGTTAAAGTAAATCCATCTTCTAGCAAAGACTTTCAATGAACGTTTGGCAGGAACTATTGGCGACATGCTTATTGGTCCACACATGCTTCCATCAAGTCTAAGAGGACCTTCATATCAGCGATTCTTAAGAAGACACTTGCCATGTCTCCTTGAAGATGTACCACTGAATACATGAAGACAAATGTAGTTTATGCAGAATGGAGCCCCAGCACATTTCTCCTGTCACGTCAGATATCATCTCAATGAACAGTTCCCTCAGCGATGGATTGGGCGTGGTGGCCCAGTAGCATGGCCACCAAGATCACTGGACCTGACTCCATTGGACTTTTATCTGTGGGGTCACTTGAAGTCCATAAACAATGATGATGACCTACGGGAATGTGTGCAGAAAGCATGTCAGATGACTCAAGGAAACACTGGTGTGTACAAACGAATACGTCAGTCTTGCGTACGTCATGCTCGGGCATGTGTGGAGAATGGAGGAGCAACCTTTGAACATCTGTTATAAAGAAATATCCCTGTCCTTATACTTGGCAATAAAGGCATACACTGAATATTATTTTTGGCTATTATTTTAAAAAAAGAAGCATTTGTGACCACATGTCCATTAGAAATTTTTTTCTTACTTGTGATCCAGGAACACGCACGCAAAGTTTGTAAACATACTTTTGACTCACCCTGTATATCACACTGTCCTCTTGTTTCTTCCAGTCCATATTTTCTTCTTCTTCTTTCTAATTTTTACCCACTCACTCTTCTCTTATGCCATTTCTTCTCCTCTCTTTGCAGCATACCCCTCACTCTTCTTTTTCTCATACTTCTCTGTGCTTTCGTTGATATCATCTGTCATTTTATTAAGCTTCAAAGCACTTTTCTTCTTCACTCATTTCTGTATCCCTCACAGTAACATCTAGCTCTGCCCCAGAGGTTGCTCCAGCAATATTTAAGTATAATTTTGTGGCCTTTTGTGGGAAGTACATGAGAGACACATTGTAACCACATTGATTTGACTACACTAGAACTGGGTGAGGTACATAAATTGTGATGCACCTTACTTTGTATATCTTCTACTTCCCACTTACTTTATCTCTCACAGATACAGGTATTTTACTTGACACTTTGTTCCCAACACTCATAATATATCCTCTTCTCACCAAACAAGAGACAATTCAGTGACTCCAAAGAGTAGGCAAAATTACCAGGAAACTTTATTAGGATCAAATGTATCAGTTTGTTCAAAGGTTTAACTATACTGACTAAACAGTATGTGCTTTCTTTTGGGTGATGGGGCAGTTGGTTGACCTGAAGGCATCAGTACGTGAAGATAAGGATGAGTATGTCCAATTATTTGAAAGGGTAAACATAAGACAAGATAAACAAGACAATAAGATCTCAACATTGAAGACAATGCTGGAAGAAACACTGAATGAGCATGCCAAGGTATATAAACAAAGTAACCTGACATTATGCATTAGGAAGTACCTTTATAAAAAATGTAATGATGCTTTTTAAACTGCAAATAATGTTAAATGAAACAACGAAGATGATAATGAATGGTGGATAGTTAAAACTTTGGAAGAAGGCATCATATACCATTTCAAGGTATAACCTGGCATTTACATGGAGAGACTGAAGAAAACCATAAAACTTCAGTCAGGACATTTAAATTTAGTTTTTAAGCTGTGGTTTATTCTATTAAGTGTACTGAAATCCCTCAATAATCACCACAGCTGAGTCTTCCTTATACCACATAATTTAAATTTACTCTAGAATAATATTATGAGACTGGCTCATTTAAACACTGTCAATATGCAAAGCTGTAATGCACTGAATGCAGCAGGTAATATTAATGGCGTTACACGACACAAAATGCAAAATAAGCAGATCTTGTAATTGCAGCATTTGTAAAAGGTAAAACAGATGTGAAGTTTTCTCTGTGGCTAAGCACCACACCCCGAAGGCATATGGGGGAGGTGCAGGTAAAGCTTCACACATTCTTAAACTCGTCATTACCTGCAGGCAAGGAGTCTGTTCCACACTGGTCACTTTATTCCAGGATAGAGCACCTGGTATCCCCTAGACAGGATACTGGGTGAGCTATTGAAACATGAGATACCTTCCCAGGCCACAAGCCCTAAATTACATGACTGAATAATTCAAACACTCTATAAACAAGTTTTAATACATTCAATGCATGTTATAATACATGAAGTGATTTAAAATTCAAAATATACAAACACTTATGCAACTGTTATCAATTTTCAAGGAAATAAAAAAGATGGCAGCAGAAATGGATCAAAGTAGTATGTCATGCTCATCTGCTGAAGGGAAGAAGAAAAAGAAGAAAAGTAAAAAGTAAAACTTATTGAAGCATAACAAGAAGATTCCAAGCA
>NW_019060448.1:1079890-1099562 GCF_000696155.1 Zootermopsis nevadensis | reverse complement strand
CACGTGGATCATCAAACGTTACAATTTAGACAAATAGGTCATACAAGAGAGAAGATAGCTGTCTACTGTATTCTAGCGCTATGTAGCCTGGAAGTTTACTTACATTTCAGAGGTACTTTCTGTGTCCATTGGCCATTTTCACAGTTTTCACCGTGAGAACCCCAATCTCACATAACCTGCATGTTCATTACACCTGAAATGAAGATGACAGTACATCTATGGCACGGAGTCCTTGAGAAACTTATAGCAAGCTCAGCTAGCCATGAAATTTCTCATCTCTATGGAACCCAAAGGTTTATTACTGTTTTTACAAGAGCCCGCCACTGGTCCCTGTCTCTGAGTCAGATTATACCTCCAATACTATTTATCTAGGATCTTTCTAAATGTTTTCCTCCCCTCTGCCTACATCTTCTGAGTTGTTTCTTCCCTTTAGGGTTTCCAGAAGAAATTATGCACTCATTTCTCATGTCCCACGTGAGCGCTGCATGCCCAATTCATCACATCCTCCTTGATTTGATCATCCTAATACTATTTGGTGAAGAGCACAATTTATGGAAATTATCATAATACAATTTTTCCAGCCTCCCGACACTCCATCCCTCTTGGGTCCGAATATTCTCCTCAGTACCCTGTCTTAACCCATGTTCTTCCATTACAAAGTTTCATATTTGTGCAAAACAGGTAAAATTATAGTTTCGTTTATTGCAATATTTAAAGAGAAGTTGAAACACAATGGTGATAAAAGTAAATCCTTGTTTCATACCATTCTGAATAAAAAATTCATTAGATAAGTGTTTACATGTATGAATTTTACTATAGGTTTTTTTATATTTCAATTAGCCTTTCTAGTTTCATGGGTATACTGATTTCAATAAAAATGTTGTATGTATATACTTCCTTTTAACCCAATGCGTTCTTGAACTGAGCATGTAACTGCTGTATTCACATTTTTTTCCCATTATCTGACGAATGCAAAATATTCTGTTAGTAACTGACTGATTACGTCGACGTCCACGCTGATGATGTCCTATAATTTCGTCTGCGTATGGAGTTTACGTTGACAAAAGAATGACGAATACAATTCTGTAGTCAGGTTGGTAGCCCGTCTACACAACAATTTTTATTATAGTTTCAATATTTATTACATAACGGATCATCTTCAGGTGGTTCTCTTTAAGTGTTCGAAAGTAATAGATATGACCGCTAATTTGTATACACATTTTTTGATGTTGACTTCATCGTATAATGGACTGTGCCTTAAGCAGCTTACCTATTTTAGTAGACTGGGCTATGCACTGTACGTGTAGTTACCTGTTAAAAGCTTGACTGTGAACTGAAGTGGTTGGTATGTTTAGGGGTAGAAGACGAACGGGGCGGGGGGTGGAGTAGGCCGATAACGGTACGGGATGGAGAGAACATTCTCTAGGTGTTATTGGCGTTCATCAGGATTTCAAAAACTGGGTTGTTGTTATCTGGGTTTGTTTCGTGAAAATGAACGCATTTTTTAACGCTGTTGTATATGTGGAATGTTTCTTCTAGTGTGTTCGTGTAACTACCCTTTTTGGCCTCTTAAAGAATTTTCTTTGTATCTTCCAAGGTGCCGTACGAGTGTTCATTTTGTAGAATATGTTGGGAAAATCCTGTGCTTGTTTTTTTTTTAGCTTTTATATCCTTGACGTATTCTTTAAACTTAATTTGAAATTTCTACCTGTTTGTCCTATATAATTTGTGGCAGTCTTGGCAAGTTAATATATATGCCTTAATAATAACAGCCACAACAGGCATTTCGTTGTTCTCAAAACGTTATTGCTATCCACATATTAGTTTGCCCGGCCTTTAACAAAACTATCAAAATTTCGCTGAATCCAATTACAGCATCCATTTCTCTGAATTACGATATTACTATTTACACACTGCTTACCCAAGCGGCCAAATTTTAGAAGTATTTCTTTGTATTTATAGCTTTGCAGGATGACAAACTATTTGTAAGTCTGAATTGCATTGGCAAGTGAAACTGAAATGGCGAATGTAGGAATACTTTCCACTGAAACATGTACGTATTAAAAGAAGCTAGATCTTAAAGCTTCTTTTATGACGATATTTATATCTGGGGATTTCGAAAATTGCATAATCTAGAATGAATATGATACACATTAGAGGAACAGACTGCCCAAATACTTAATTCGCTTCAAAGATTCTTAGACTATTCATGTTACGTTCGTCATACTAACCTCCATACTCAGGACGCGTACGATCGGCCTTCTTCCCGAGCCCCAGCCGCAGAGCGCTCGGCAGTAACCGAATGCAGCTCAGTCGCCGTCATGGAGACGTGGGTGAAGTTGCTGCTGTTTGTGTCTGTTTCTCCGCTAGCACGCGCCGCCCTCTCAGGCCTCTACGTAGATAACGGCGTGGACCGGACGGAAATGGCAAGGGCCCTGACCAGCAGCGAGCGACGCGAGGTGGAGCATGAGATCCTGAGCTTGCTGGGGCTCCCCAATCGCCCACCGCGCGCCCCGCCTGGCAGTGCTGCACCCCAATTCCTGCTAGACGTGTACAAATCGCTACTGGACGCACCCCGAGACGACTTGAACCTCAGCGGTCGCGATTTAAGTGCCATAAATGAGAGTGACGTCATCATGAGCTTCGCAAGCCGTAGTGAGTCCATCTTTGCGCCCCCGCCGCCAGCCCTGTAATCATAACTTCCTGTTCCAGACCACGGCCACAGCATTATTTTATTCTACGCGAGTAAATTCAAGTTCCCGCGTATTGTAAATCACAGTAACATTCTTAAATTGCGAACGCTCAGTCCATTCACAGCTACTCAAGTTGTAAAGAAATTGCCTGCGTTTGTGCAGTGATTTATCATCGTGTCAGTTATAATTCTATTTAATTCGAATTCAACGGATTCATTCGCACCCGATTTCTCCAAGATCAATTTGTGTAATTTTCCCCATTCCTTGGTTACTTTTCTGTACAGTCTATACAACTTCTTCAGCACTTATAAATTGTTAAGCATATGAAATTGAAAAATGGCGGGATTTTCTGCGGATCCAGATTTAATTCACTGTCTGATATACGACAAGCGTTGAGCCGTTATTGACACATTTTATAACGTATGTCCGCAGGCGAGGCCCACCAAAGTGGATTGCGGCACGAAAGGGGGCGACGTCTCTGGTTCGATGTGAGCGAGGTGCCAATCGGGGAGCGCATCGTGAGCGCGGAGCTGAGGTTATTCCAGTCGGAAAGCACCACCCCGCAGCGGGCAACCGTCAGCGTATACCAGCTAGTGGCAGATGGCACCCGGTGAGAAGACCGGATCGCTTGTAGGATGCTGCCTGCGCAGATCGTGTGTAGGGTGCTTGCATGACTGAATCGTGGGCAGGCAGCTATTCTGCCGCTAATTGCGCGTCTTCTTTCAGCGAGAAGGCCTTGATGCTTGTGGACAGTGCTGCTGCTGGTCCTACTGGAGGCTGGCTGGTCCTCAATGTGACAGGACCCCTCAACTCATGGGTAGCCTTCCCGGATTCAAACCTGGGACTGTACCTCTCAGTGCACCTGCCAGATAAGCCTGGTGAGTGGAAACACGTTTATGTTCCATACTGCAATGTGCCCGAGGCAACGCATTCCTAGAGTAAAAGTAAACAGTCAAGCCACAAGGACGAGCATCACGTGACCAGGAGGACCGGTCTTGAGGTCGCATCAGCCTTTAAGTTATACACATTTTTGGTAGGAATGGTGTAAGCACACATTTGGAAGTTTTGCGTTTTATTACGTATGGCCAAAGTCGAACATGAAAATGGTTCCTGTCGTTTTAAAGTGTATTTCACTCCGATTAGCGTGTGTCTGTACCCTTGATTCTCAGTCCCTAATAACACGAGAATTTTCATGGAACTTACAGCGTGCGTTTGAAGTCACGCAGTTACACGTTCGAAGTTGGTGGCCGGTCTTTTTTTCCAGCGGATTTACTGGCAACCTTTTGTAGAGAATTTGTTCAAATGAAATTGTCTGGCTACTTCGACTAAACTCGAATTTCGTCACAATAAAATGGAACAGTCGTCAGTCCCGTGTCTTGCCGAGAACTATCAACACTCCTGTGTAAATTCCAAAATTTATTGTAATAAAAAGGAAGCTTCCGAGTTGAATCTCATAGCAGAGCCTGGCTGTCCCGAAAAGTTTTCTCGGCATTACTCAGATCCTACCTGAAAATGGGTCACGACCGCTTCTTTCCATATAATTTCCAATTCATTGTTTGTTGTTATAATTTAACATTATAGTCTGATATACCGACTGCATTATTAAACAAACCATTTTTAAAACTACAGGGGCCACAATAACATTTTAGATGTAATGACATCTTATATTAAGCTGGACTTTTGAATGAATACCCACCTGGTCATCTGTTGCATTATGGCTGCGTTTGTCTGTTTCCTGAAGTACAGCGTACATGAAATACATGGTAGTTAACCTTTATCATCTGTGTGTAGCATTGATAAGTGCCTTCCAGCTGTATGAAGTAGCCATTTTGTGGCAGTTACGAATCTTTAGTTTTGTTCACTGCTCTGTACATACATGACATGTGCGTGTATCAGCAGCACGAGACTTCTGTGTTGAACATGGTAGAACTTATTAGCCTGCCACTGTTGAAGACTGTAGTTGGTACATGCGCCACATCAATATTAATGGACTGCATGGTGCTACAACCCAGAAGACAGCAATTTCCTTTTTCTTCCTGTCTGCCATCTAAAAATGTATAGAATAAAATGTAGAGCACTATAATTTTATCCTTTGTTTTGTATGGATTTAAAACCTGGTCTTTTTTTTGAGAATGAACACAGATTAAGGGTTTTTGAGAACTGTGTGTTCTAGAGAGTATTTTGAACCCAAGATGGATGAAGTGATTGGAGGGCATACAGCATGCATGGGGCAACTGAGAAATGTATACAAAATTTTGGTTGGAAAGTCTTACGGGAAGACGCAGGTGTAGGTGGGGGTATAATATTAAAATGGATCTTATAATCTGTTTTGGGGGATATGGACTTGATTCATGTGGCTCAGGATAAGGACTGGTGGTGGGATCTTGTAAACATGTCAATGAACCTTTTGGTTCTAAGAAATGTGGGTAATTTCATGGCTAGCTGAGTGAACTATTAATTTGTCAAGATTATTTTATTTCAGGAACTTTTTATTACAGTATTTGAGCTTGATTTCATCACAATTTCCTCAGTAAGCTTTTCCTATGCTCCTGTCACATGTCTCACTGCCCAATGTTCTTCCCTCAGGAACAGAGACCAGATTTTACACACATATAAAACAACTTAATACAACTTTCTTTGAGTGACTGGTAGTTATTTAGCTGATGAAGATACTCACTTTTTTATACACCTGAAAGTTTTATCACTGTCATCATAGAAGCCCACCACTGCACGCTGTCAGTTCAATCCAGTTATCATCCCAGTATTCCTCCACAGCTTCAAAATATTAATTAGCAGTTGTTTTACTATGGTGTTATCTTCTTCTTTTTTCTCATCTCCCTTTTGCCTTTATAGCGTCGGGGTTGATTGCTCGGTCCACCTCCTCCATTCCTTCCTATCCCTTGCTAAGAATTTCATCTGCGTTAAACTTTTCCCCTTTGCCTGTCCTATTTCTCTAATAGTATCCAAGTAGCTCTTTCTAGGTCTTCCTCTTGTTCTGGTACCCTCAACTCTAGCTTCCAAAAACTGTTTCGCCTTTGTTTCATCTGCCATTCGAAGAACATGTCCAAACCATTTCAGTTGTTTTTCTTCCAATTTTGTTTTAAGTGATTTAATTCCCACCTCGTCTCTAATTTCGGTGTTCCTTATTCTACCCCTGCGCGTTTTCCCTATTGATTTTCTGAGACATTTCATTTCCACCACTGTAACTTTAGATGAATATTTATTTAAGTTTGGCCAGTTCTCGCTGCTGTGGTGTTATCAAGGAAACATAATTAATACAGTCTGTTGCATAGCTCATGAGATCCACCCAGAAGACATCGGGATTGTGATCTCGAAGGGATCAGATGCCAGCAGACAGCCATTCATGGTTGCATTCTTCCAGTCATCTGGACATCGCACCACACACTCCCGCACGACACGAGAGACTCAGCGGCGTACCAAGAAGAAGCCTGATACGACACCTGCAGAAAGCAGTTACTCGCCACACCCATTCACAGGTAGGAGTGGTGCGATATTCACTCGGCTAAAGAACATGCAACACTGAATTGGAATCACAATGATGGCATGTTTCAGATTCATCAGCACACTGGTCTTCCCGAAGTTGCCAAATACAGACACTCTATGTCAGCTTCAGAGACCTGGAATGGCACGTGAGTAGCGCATTTTCCACCAAATAGGCGGGGATCTTCTTGCAATTGAATATCTGTAGCTATTGTCGTTCATTGCAGGACTGGATCATCGCACCGAATGGGTATGACGCCTTTTACTGCAGTGGGGAATGTAACTTTCCATTGAATGCTCACATGAACGCCACAAATCATGCGATCGTTCAGACGCTGGTGCATCTGATGAATCCTTCGCAGGTGCCAAAGCCTTGCTGTGCTCCAACGAAGCTATCGCCAATATCTGTGCTATATTTTCTGGATGAGTCAAATGTAATACTCAAGAAGTACAAGAACATGGTGGTTAAGAGCTGTGGGTGTCACTGAACATGGGATACATGAGGACATGTAGCACACATTCTGTATCTTTTTTTATATGATGAACAAAACTAAATGATTCTATTTATGAAACTGGGCCTTACAAAATGATAACAGCATCAGTCAGGTGTGAAGAGACTGTTCAAGTGAATGCCACGATTGCCGCTGGTTCAAGGAAGCGCAGAAAACCGGAATACTTAAGTAATGGAAACATTACACATATAATGGCCAAGATGTGACGTATTGTCTTACTCTTACCCGGTGCCCTACGTGAGCGATTAAATGCGAGTTGCGTGGGTGAAGCGGAAATATCAAACTGGCTGTTTGTGTGGCGCTGTCCTAGGTTCCAGCGAAGCGGTCAGGAGAGGGAAGCGGCCAAAGTCCGAGATCATATATTTTGATATTTTCGCGCGAGTCGCTGCACTGACCAGTAAGGTGCATGTGCAAGAAAGCTCTGACCGTGCAGTACACGGAAGATGCATGCTCAGGAAGGCCGTGTGCTTCTATTGCGGTCTCTCATGTAGGACACAACAAGTGATTCCCCGCTTCATATGACACCCCATGCTTCTTATGCAGCTTGCATAGTTCGTTTGTTATCGCTTACGTAGGACACTGCCTAACAATTCCAACAGATATACTCATAAATTAAAATACAGTCACATTCAACACTAAGATACATACGAGAGGTCAAGATTTACTTGGGTACTGCAGCAAGGACAAGATATGTTGCCGAAATTTTTTCACTAAACAGGCCAACACATAAATGTTTATCGTTAACATTTCCACGGTGCATTATCAGATTAAGATATACTTATTTTCCATCAACACTTCAACACATGTAGTTCTTTTCCAGGTGCATTTTGGTACAATGTGCCTTCATCAGGGCACGTTTTATCACTGCCAGTATAATTGCAATATTATGTTTTTTTCTAAGAAATAGCACTGAAAAATACAGAATATCTAATAGCTGAAAATACTAGAACAAATGTGACAGGCGTCAATTAGGAGAAGAAAGCGAACTTCTAGAAAAAGGTACATCAGTATGACACAGGCATAACAAAACAGACGTGCTTACCGTGAGTGACCGACTTACTGTAAGGTGCTAAAATGTTACAACAAAATAAGACTGAGACTCATAATTATCTCTTAATACAATTAATAACTTACATATTTTATTTTAAAGCTTATAGCAAAACAGAAAATTCTATGGGCTTTGACTAATGACAGTTTTTGTAACAGAACATCTCAAACAAGAGATACCATCATATACGCAAGTAATGATAACCACCAACACAGTATAGATATAACCGTATATGGAATATAATCTTAACCAATATTGTAAAATCCATATAAAGATACCTTTCCTGTATGTAACTTTAAACAATAATAGACATACTAAAAGTAAGCATATTTCAATATTTTTAATTTATATCATTTTAATGTTCATCTGTATTACTGATATGATTTAAAACATGAAGCCCAATATTTGATTGCACTCAAAATATGGAACTTTTCTTGATATAGTGTGATGCAGCGCACATATGACTGCATGTTGCTCTAAAATTCAACTCACATTGTTAGCCTTAATTTGTAGTGCACCTTGCTGGATGGACTTAATTCCAGGCATTTAAATAAAATTATGCATCTTTATGCAACATTGTACATATCATTTAAACCACTGCCTCTACAGTTATGATGTAAATAGCATACTCATGGAAACAAAACAGAGATTAGGCCAGAGAATTTGTTTCTTCTTAAAAAAAAATTCATTCAACAGATCACGATTTTAAATTACTTTTTTATACTTTATATGTGACTAGCAAAGAGTTGCTACATTTGTACACCACTGAAGACATCTATCAGGCTTTGATGTATAAGTTCAGTTTTGTAAGGTAATCCTCAGAACATGGATATACACACACAATGCTTCCCGCCCTTACATAGTCTGCTTATATTTAATGCATCACATAGCACTCTGCCATTTGTTTATATCACACACCACTTAAGGGTTAAATTATTGATGGGAAATAAATACATCCTAATCTACATTAAACCCATTCGTAAAAATATTACAGTAACTACAGTAATATATTGTTTGAAAATATAAGAATTTGGTCTTCTTATCGCCAGGTTTCCCACTAAAAAACACCTGACCCTAACACGATGTGTTTTTGCAGCTTATTAAAAGAAAACAGAAATAATTAATACACAAATGTAAATGTATTATTTCCAATAACTGCGGCTGTCTTTCTGCTTTCCTAACCATGAAACAGTAACAGCGTTTATACTGTATATACAATCATGACAGAAGGCCACATCCTGCAAGAGTTTGAAAACAGAATACTGACATGGATAAGTTTGAAATTTCATATCTCCTGGTAAGCCAGAGAATTATATAGAGCCAGACATTTAGTTTGGATGGATGAAATCAGAAATTTAAAAAGGAAACCTCTTATAATGCTGAGCTGAAAATGTAAGGGTAATATATTGCAGATTCACAATGAAAGCACTGCTTGAAGTTTGCCTGTGGGGAGGGAAGAAGAAGAAGAAGAAGACAAATCAGCACAATCTAATAAACTAGAAATAAAATTATTTAAAATAAAACATTTATATAATTTAAATTTGTGAAAATACATAAATTGTATTAATATGTATGACAACCATATCTGTACAAATTTAAAGACTACTTTGGCCCTCTGAAAGCAAAGAATCATGGCTATGCTGTGAAACTCGATGTCATGATGTGGTTGTCCACTGACATGAACACATGGCCTGCATCACTGTCAAAAAATGTTAAAAGATATTCTTTGTTCAGAAGAACGTCTGAACTAAATATTGATTATTTGAAGCAGCGTTAACTGAATGTATTTTTTTATTGAATGCAAGGTTATGTACTGGATGACAGTATAAAGAGTGTTATACATGATCACTCATTAGCCGATTTATAGATGCTGGCCTAGGGGGTCTGTGGAAAACCTCTATCATGATAGACAGCTGGTCTAAGTGAACTCTGTATTTATGCATCCATTTTACATGTTACTCTCAACCTTTTGTGATAATCAAACTAATTAATATGCAGGGAGTTGAATCAGGAATAAAATATTAAAAAACTGAATTTTTTGTTATTATATAAGTGACATACTTTAGTTCTGGCTGACAGATCAGATTCAATGTAGTCAGTCATTAAAAAATGTATGCCTATCAAATTTCCAAAGAATTTCCTTTCTTTGAATCTGATTAAGTGCCAGGCCAAATGAGGACCGAGGATGTGATAATGTGCTCACTGGTCAGGCCTACTGCATGCCACATGGGCATTAATAGACAGCACGCAGCATTGGTGGAATGATCATTAGCTGAGGAAAATTCAGAGTACAGTTATTTCTCCATTTATACAGTAGATGCATTCCTGAAAAATACACGGAGAAGAAAATTTTTCATAAGAGGGCTGAACCTACAGATGACAAATAATGAAAGACATTTATTCATGTTTACATAGGTGACGTTTTTAGAGTCATTACCTCCATTAATACCATATCAGATTCTGCTGTATTTCCTTTTTAACTGCATTTCAACTAAAATGACATAAATGAAGAGTGCATATATGGAGAAATGACTGTACTTGAAGAAAAATATGCCTCAGTTCCACTTAGTCTATCGTTAACTCTGGCACAAATTTCCCCTGAACTTAACCCAGGACTGGAGTGTCTAACCATTGTACCTAAAAAGACAAAACCTGCTTTATGTGTTATTATCTGCTTGATGAATGGCTACACATACACTACACACTTAGCTGGCAGTGGCAAACGTTTGGTGCTGCACTAGTTTCCTGAATGTGCCAGTCTCCGTGGACAGCAGGTCGCTGTAAGTTCCCTTCTCTACCAGACGGCCCTGTTCCAATACAGCAATTTGCGCTGAAATCACATCACAATTCCCATACTGTACTGTAAATTTCTAATCTCATGTTCTCTTTCTCACTGTGACGTGGTTTAATGTTTCATAACTCTTTGAGCCTAGTGAATGTACCCTTACTGATTATTCTATTTTGCAAACAGACAAGAGTACAATCTCATCATTAAGAGAAAAAACTAAACTGATATCAGAACAAACTGCTCACTGTTCATGAGCACAGTACTTGTAATATTAGTGGTTATCTCTATAGGTCTCAAACTTCTAGCGCTATAATGTTAACAAACTCCAAGTGATTGCTGTTTAACAGTACTGAATGTGGCTCGATAAGATTTCTTCCTCTTGCACAACACGTGTATGTTGTCTTCATTACGTTATCTTGAACAGTTGTATCACCACTGCTTTTCATATTTCATTTGGAACACAGCATTAGAAATGTCCAAGAAAATCAGTAGGGAATGGAAATGAAAGGGACACTTCAGTTTCTGATCTGTGCCAATGATGTTAATTTAATGGTTTAACGTAACCTACACGATGGGAGACTTCCCCTCAACAGATGAAAGTGGAATATGTGGTGGAGCTCTAAGGATAGCTTGGCAAGACACCAAAGAAAGATTCAATGACATTTTTATGCACTTGTTTTGTAAATTTATATCTTCGCTGCATGTTTTTAATTGACAATAAGATTATTCTGGCATAAATAAATGCGTGAATTTTAGCTAAAAATACTGATAAAAGTAAAGCTATCCCACTACATGCCATGCAGGTGCTTGGGCGAAAAGCTCCTACTCATTCTTAACCTCAGCATTAAATGGGGGTGAGTAGTCAGCTTTATGCCCCAGCCCCACTTTACCCCCATTAAAGGACCCTGGTACCTATTGGATATGAGGATGGGTAGGCCCCACAGCTGGTCTGGATGCAGAGGCTAAAGGAAAAATCCTCACCTTTTCAAAACACAAATCATTTAAATTATTACTTTTTCTCATAAAATTTTCTGCTCAATAATTATTTATAGTATGCTGAAAATATAATTTTAAATCTCAAGTAGAGGTTTAAATGCACAGTTCTTAGAGGGTTATAATGCTAGTCTGTAATACTATCAGCCCTGTCTTTCCTACGTATTTCAAACTTAAGATTTTATGTTCTACATTACGAGGAGCAAAGGATTAAGAAAAATGGGCCCTGACCTGCATTGCGGATGGTGGATAGCCGGTGAGCGATGGTAAGCACGGTGCGCCCTCTCATGATTCGCTCCATAGCCTCTTGCACCAGATGCTCACTCTCCGCATCCAGTGCACTGCCACACACAAAGCATACTGTAACATGTCTGCACAGGTGATAACTCTGACTCTGATATGATTGTTCAACACAACTCACCTTGTCGCCTCATCCAGCAGCAAGATTCTGGGGTTCTGAAACACGACACAGGAAGTCAGAGCCTAGTCAAAGTTATGGAAAGGAAAGCATAAGCCACCGAGATACTTCAATATTTAAAAAAGGTAACTGTTTTAATATCTGCAAATTGCTTATACTCTGAGCAGAACTGAAGGACATACAGCAGAAAGTTATATGTAGGCTTTATGATGCAATGGTTCTCTCATTCCCAAAAACCTAAATGTGTGCAACTTCAAGTGCTGAGGAAACTAAGCACAAAAATCATATATATACACATGGATTTTGCAAGGATTGCTCAACTTTGAGCTGGGTAACTGGGATCTGATTACCAGTTGGAGAAGATATTTTTCTGTCCACAACCCAGCTTCCTACTCAACAGACATAATTCCACTGATGATAAAGTTGTCAGGGTCTAAATTGACCACTCACCAAGGTTAAGAATGTATGGATATCTAACTCCATACTTTCTCTCTGGCTTTATGGTACAGTGATAACTTAATCCAAGGCCTTTGCAGGTCTTGCAAATCAAAATCCAACTGTCATTTAGAAATTGAATGTTGAGTGCCATGTCAGTGGTATTCAACCTGGGGTACGCAAAGACATCTTAAGGGGTACATGAAATTTAAAAATATACATATATTATTTTATGATAAACACTGAATAATGAGCAATGTAATTTATTTAATTTATTTTAGATGTAGATTATATACCATGTATAACTTGAATTATACACCAACAACTTTGGAGGTACAAAGTTGAAGAGAAATTATATCTGGGGGTACGCGAACAAAAAAAGGTTGAATACCACTGCCATAAGTTATGCAATGTTGAATATTACTTTCAACAAAACCAGGCCCAAAATGGTGATGTCACTTCCAGTTCCAGACCTTCACACTGTGCACATACTGAATCTGACAAGGGTCCTGACAGTGGTCACACTATGCTTCTGTACCCCCAGATAATGTGATTTACCTTTCTTTCTATTGAAAGAAATCATTAGATAAAAGCCTTCAATGAATTTTGGACCCGAGTACTAATTTTCCTTATGTTGTGTAAGTGGGAAGTGTACATATTTCTTATTTAATGCAGGTGTATGAATATTAGCAAACTGAGCAGCCTGAAGTTGCTAAAAACTTTGTATAGTTAAAACAGAATATTTGAGATACCTAATTAAATATGTAGAGACAATAAAAAGAACTATATCAATCAACATGTGAAGAAGATGAAAGCAAAAAGAGTGAGGAAGATTATAATAAATCTGCTACAGTGTGATTCAATACACAAGCAGATCTCAACATTTCTACGAATCCCAATGTTGGACTCCAGTGATTACCAGTAGTAAGAGAATTGAAATGCAGATCTAACCAAGCAACATTACACTGTCAGCATTGGCACCTAAAAATGTGTTTGTAATCTCACACGCCTTCAAGAACTGGCAAGTGCCAAAATGTTACAATCAGACCCTACCACTTTTTACCAGTAAGTCAAAAACTTCAAGTTACGTGCTCTTCCTGTGGACATACTATCAGAGTACACTTCAAAATGGGCAAAAAATGTTATACTAATCCCCTTTTGATACAAATAAAAGAACTGTAAATGCATTTACTAACATGGGGCAAGGCTACACTTCATTATAAATTTTTCAGTTACCATGAACTTGAAACCTATGACCTACCAACATGTAACATTCAAGAAGTGGTAATGCAGTCATCAGAGTGTGGGGACAAATAAATGGAGGCCTACAGTGAGACTATCAAAGGTACCTAGCATTCTTTCCTTACATATGGGTGCTGTGCATTACGTGCAGAGTTAGGATTTAGCAGTTAATGTAACAGATCTCTTAGGTTTGTTGTCATAAAAGTGTTCCAAAGTCTTGCACCCAGAAGAAAATGGAAAACACTAGATAAACATTGCATGTTATGACTACACCATCCAGCACTGTAATAGCTGAGTCATAATTTATAACTACAACACATATATCTTGATATGTATGTTGCCATAACCTCAATTAGAGAGACTGTATCACAGCCACACCACATAGATGTCATATTTTTTCAAAGGTTCACATTAACGCATTCTAACTACGTCCTTCTCTTGTGACTCAAGTGTAAATTTTTTGTAAGATAAATATATCGTTTCAGTTCTGTAGAATACACACGAATCTAATTAAAACTGTTACAGAATGAAAGGCAATACAAAATAAACTTAATTATTTGTTGTTTGATTCTTGAGAGAGATCTTAATTTTCCAAATATTTAAAGGAAAATAATGACTAAGCATTATATTTTTTTCTGAAAATTTTTAATTATCATTATGATGGATTTCTACTGCACTTACTAAAGTCACAAAAAGTTTTGCATAGGTAAATAAAAAATATGTAACTGAAATTTCAGTATTCTCCTTCCTTTAGTCTAACATGAACTAACTTTGATGAGGGCTCTGGCAATGGCCACTCTCTGCTTCTGTCCCCCAGATAACATGATGCCCCTCTCTCCAACCAGCGTGTCAAATCCATTAGGAAAACTCTTTGTGATGAAGTCGTATGCATTTGCCTCCTTTGCAACAGCTACCAGCTCATCCTCTGTTACTGCTGAGGGGTTCAGTGCTCCATACAAGATGTTTTCACGAATGGAGCATGAGAACAGAACCGGTTCCTGTGAAGGAAACACTATTTTTATACCATTATTATGGGGACACACCAAATGGACTGATAGGCAGTGATGCCAACTTTATGTGCCTTCACAGCCAGTGTGGGTCCAACTGCCCAATGGCTGCCTGTCTAGTGGGACAGTCCCACAGTCTAGGTCACACTAACCTGACTGACAAACCCAATTTGGCTTCGCAGCCAATGTAGGTCCAACTGGCCCACTGGGTGCCCATCTAGCAGGATAGTCCCACTGTCAGGGTCATACAGCCGCAACAGCAGTGCTGCCAATGTGCTCTTGCCTGAACCACTGGCACCAACTACAGCTGTGATGGATGCCTCAGGGATAACCAAGGATAAATTGTGAATTACACGGGTGTCAGGTCGCGATGGGTACGAAAATGACACATTCTGGAACACGATTTGACCTGTAGGCTCCTCTGTAGGTACCAGACCACCTGCGGCACATGAGAAATAAAGAAAGTCTTTAAGTCGATTTAGGCTGTGGATAGGGATTTTCACATTACAATCAAATAATACCTGACACAGGAATTGCCGGCACTCTGTCCACCAGTTCCCACAATCTGGTGCTTGCTCCCAAGCCACGATTCATTTCAGAATAGAAGCTGGACAATCCACCAATGGACACACCAATGTAGCCTGCATACAGTAAGAAGGCTGAAAGGTTCCCAACTGTAAGCGAACTGTCACTCACCATGATGCCCCCATAGTACAGCACCGACAGCACAATGACATTGCCACTGAATCCTGTCTACATAAGCACCAATATTAGTGGAAATATCCTTCACTTTATGACATTTAGGGTTCTGAGGGTGGTGATTATGTTTTTGTTTGTCTTCTGGGTTGTAATATTGTGAACCTGTAGGCAGATACCAACATTTCTTCAGGGCCAAAGTATATTATTTAAAAACATTGGTATTTACCTTCCAGTCCACACAGTATCAGAGACCAGAATACCAACATCACATCACTCTAGTGTATCAAGAACTAGAGTGTCAGAAACACACAAATCAGTAATAATGTGACCCATTTGCTAATATACCAAGATGCTATATTTTTAAACAGCTACAGGTAAGTTGTGTCATAACGTTGCATTAGCTGTTAACTCCATGATTATCTTCACTGTGCAGTTATAGTTTCTGAATATTTTCATTTTAACTTTTTCTTTTACTGTTAATGTTAATGATCTGGCATAGCTCAGTCAGTATAGCGACTGTCTACGGAATGCAAGACCGGGGTTCGATCCCCGACGGGGATTTTTCCTCTAGCCTCTGCGTCCAGACTGGTTCTGGATCCCACTCAGCCTCCTATCCAATGGGTACTGTGGCCCTTTCCTGGGGGTAAAGCGCGGCTGGGGCGTGATGCTGACCACTCACCCCCATCTAGTGGTAAGGCCAAGAATGAGTAGCAGCTATACCACCTCTCCCCCCAAGCACCTACATGGCATGTAGTGGAACAGCTTTACTTTTAATTTCTTTACTGTTAATGTCATGGAATTAAATGACAATTCTTACTGGTGTTACTTTGTTATGGCAGACTCGTCATGGTAATGAAACTTTCGATACTGTAAATGCTGAGGGGATTTCTTGACTAAGATACTGCTCCATGATATTCAGATGATTTGTTACACATTTGTCTAAAGCTGCAAATGACTTGGAACATATCTAGCAGTCCATTGTTCATACCATGCAATGGTTACATTTAATCATTCACTATTACAAATGAAACTGTTCCACAACCAGAATTAAAGCTAATTTATCAGCAACTCAGATAGGATTTCTAAGAACTGTTATTTATATGAAGATGAATATCAAAATAGCTGAACACAATCTACAGCATGGCAGTATCAGAGAAGATTAAGAGTGATTAGTCACCAAGCCAAAGAAGATTCCTCTTGCCAGCGACTCCTTGTAAGCCAGCTGCAGGACATCCTGTATCTTGCTGCTGTATGTGTCACACTCTCTGCTCTCGTGACTAAATGATTTAACTGTTCGAATGTTGGCAATCCTCTCCTCAGCCACTTGCATTGCTGCAGCAAGTGAGTCCTGAATAGGAAATGGAATGAGAGCCATATTAATGTTGAGTCAAATGCCAACATTTCAAAGATTAGCTCTGTCTCCATCTTTAGGGTAAGTTTGAGTAATGACAAAAAAATGTGATACTGTGATGACACATATCAGTTTGTCTTAGCAGTGCCCTCTCCTTACCGGCACATTATATGACCAGAGGGTGGAGTCAGTCCTCTCACTTTTGGTATGGTGCCATGTCACTTAACCTGGAATAAGATCTTCTGCCCCTTGTCCTACATTTGCTCACCATTGGTTTTCTTGGCCATTTAAGGACCTATCATGCACATGAAGTCTTCTTCACTGGCATGTGGACTGTCTCTATGTCAAAGACACTCAGTAGTCTGCTGATCTTGTATAATTTAGTGTGTTGGAATGGTTGAATTGCCAGTGAGATCAGTTTTTATTCTGTAGTTGTCTTCTTTTCATGATGTGTGGCTCTGCTGAAGGCTGTTCTATCATGTCCATTCTGTTTGAATGCCTCCCTTAAATTATTTTGGATTTCCATGCTGATACTTTCTGTCACATTTAGTTTTTGCCTGGTTTACAAGGGTTGTCAGAACTGCATGTTTTTGTGAAGGGTGGTGATGCAATTTTGCATGGATGTATAGATCTGTGTGGGTCAGTTTCTGGTACACTGCCCTACTGTTCTGTCTGTCCTAGTGATACGGAATGCGCGCTGGTTCAAGTCTCGGGGAAAGAAATTTATCATGAGATCTTCGACCGGTGTGTGGGACCAGTGCCAACTCAGCATCGTGAGGAAATTGGGGAGCTACAATGAGTAGCGTAATCCGGTCATGAAAACTAGCAATGGCTGGGGATTCGTCGTGCTGACCACACGTCACCCTATATCTGGTTGGATGATCGTTCACCTCTGCTTAGGTATGTGAACGTGAGGCCAGCAGCCAGCTAGTCGGCTTTGGCTCTCAGAGGGATGTTACACCACGGATTATTATTATTGTTTGTCATTCTTCAAATTTACCCTGAAGATGGAGACAAAGTCTCTAAAATGCTGGCATTTCACTCAACATTAACAAAGCTGATTGTCTGAGAAAAGAAGAAAAATTTTACAATATTTATGTGCTATGTAAGTATTAAGTCTTACAATGAAAAAGAGGCTTTCACAAGGGATATTTTCTTTCAAGCTGATGAAACCTAGTTGTGGATTGTACCTGGACTGACTTGGAAATCTTCCGCACAAACCTCCCATAAACTACGGCCATTCCTGCAAGAGGTGGAACAACTGAAAGGCCGACCAAAGCCAGCTGTGGTGACATGTAAAACTGCAACAGAAGAGATGTACAAATATGTGTTAGAAACTGCAAGAGATGATAATTTTCCTCAGGCTACAACAGAACGCCTTCCTCTTTCGTTTCTAACTAACTCCTGCAGATCACAGAATTACTGACTTCAGAAATAGATTTAAAATGTGGAGGCCTGAAACTGCTAAAGAGGTGCATAGCCAGAATGTCATGCAAAAGAAAGGGATTTTGCTCATGAGACTAAAACTGAGCAAACAGTGAAAGGTCAGAAGTCTGTACGCAACAAGTTAGTACCTGGCCCATGCCATATCAGAACTGCAGTTAATGTAATATTTATATTAATTAAAATATAAATGCTTCAAACTGCTTGGTTAATAAGTCCATGGTACAGGACAGTGAAAATTCCCTAGTTATGAAACCTGCATGTTTTGTCACCATTTTCTGAGCCAGTTCAATACTCACTCAGTTCACATCCTTACAACCTATTTCCCCAAGAGCCATTTTAATACTGTCTTCCCATCTGCGTCATAATTTCCTTGGTTGGTTTTTTCAAAAAAGCTTAGAATCCATATGTTACACACAATGAAATTACATTCGTGCAGCTCTCCATAGTGCGATTCCTCATCAAAAAATAAGTAAGAAATGCTGTGTAACATTTGTCCTGAGATGCTTAGTTTTTCAGATACACATCACAGTCAAATGGGGTAATGGAGATACATATAGTGCATTCTTAGGCATACTGAAAACACAGTGTCCAAATGATCATGGAATACACACACAACGAATACTGTGACATGCTCATAATACTTGGTGCCTGTAATAGTTGAGCTGGTATGGCTGCATGGGAATATGCACTATATCATCCTGGTCGTGATCCAGACACTAATGCGTTTTAATGACTGGAGGAGCATCTCCGTGAAACAAAATGTGTTCCACCTATGGCACAATGAACGTGCCATGATGGGATAATCCTTATGCTATACACAAGCGTGGGTGTCAAGTCTGCTTCAGTGTCAGCATTTAGGATGGTATCATCAGGGGCGCTGTGGTTCCCTATCTGCTACCTGACAGCCTGACTGCTTAATGATATCATGATTTTCTGGAAACTGTTTTACTGGGGCTGCTTGAAGATGTGTCTCTAGCTGTGAAGCAGAGGTTGTGGCTTCAGCACAACAGAGGTGCAGCGGACTATGGGGAAGATGTCCAGCAGTGGTTGAACGTGACATCTCCAGGGAGGTGGGTTGGATGTGAAAGGCCAATTGCATGGCTTGCTCAGTCGCCAGATCTAACTCTGATGGATTTTTTCCTGTAGGGGCACCTGAAAGAGCATGTTTACGTAGTCCCTTCCAGGATTATCGAAGATCTTGTAACAAGACCTTAGCCAGCTGTGACAATGTTCAATGCCAACATGTTAAGGCATGTTCGAGAGAATGCCATTCGGATGATGACTGCTTCAGACGCCTACTGTAACTATGAGGCACCCATAGTTTGATCATTTGATTGCTTGCACAATTTGACGGTGACATTTATCATAAAAAACTAAATGTCACTGGACACGTCATATATTTTCTACTTGTTTTTAACAAGAAATCATGCACTAAAGAGAGCTTGTGTGAATTTCTTTTTATCCTATATGTAATTCTTCTTTCCTCAACAATTTCTACAAACCCCATGTCATTGTGTTTATGAACAGTTCAAATTGCAC
>NW_019060448.1:1048531-1077941 GCF_000696155.1 Zootermopsis nevadensis | reverse complement strand
GAAGGTTTTGAACTGAATTTTGCCACTTTAACCTGTTCTTAATTTAAACACCATTTTTATTTCTCAGTATTGATTCTACTCTGTTAATGCACTGTCAGATTATTTTTGGTATCATTTTGATGATGGCACCTGTACATGCAAGCATGCTTCATTCTACTTACCATCATCGAGGCCCCAGCCATGACCATGATGGTGGAACGGAGGCCATCTGAAATGTTCATTGTGAC
The DNA here is from genome assembly GCF_000696155.1 of Zootermopsis nevadensis. The sequence continues at coordinate 1,077,714 of NW_019060448.1, read as the reverse complement.
AGACTGGCTGACAAGTGATGTATCAGCTGACAACCTGTTGACCAGCTCACCTGTCTTGTTCTTGTCAAAGAATGCAACTTCTTGCTTCACAATGGAACCAAATAATGTCTGTCGCAGTGTCTGTGTAATGCGTTGTCCTGCTAAGACAAAGTGACTATCATCAGCAGTAGAAAATCATATTCTTCCTAGAGCCATTGCCACTTTACAGCAGGATTGTGTTGCACACAATATGCAGACTAATCATTCATTCAATAGTCCTGTACCTGAGACAGACATGAGGTACACACGCCCAAAGTTGCAGAGTCCTCCCACAACAAAGACTCCCAGAAGCACCACACTCAGCTCAGAAAGGTTCTCCCTCATCTTTTCAGAATCAGCGGTGTATATAATATCAATCACACGGCCAAGACAAAATGGAACAGCCATTGTTACAGAGCTTGAAACCAGTAGGAGACATATAGCACCTAGAACATGACACACAATGTTGCAACATAGCTAAAGCAGATCTTACCGAAACATATCTGCGGTCATCAAATTTTATATCTGAGATTCTTCTGATATGAGTACTCTACTCCATCCCTTCTTAACAGGCAGCTACAATTTGTTCAGAACAATTAGTGTTACTGACAAATGTTCAAATATCAAACTGGGAGAAATATAGAAAAGTTTTACTTTGTCAGGGCAGATTTAATTTTTGTATCTTCCATTTCTGAAACTGCTATCACTCTAAACTACCTTCTGGAGTATCTTACCAAATAACTTCCATTTCTCAGGTTTTGCTAAAGACAGTAATCTTCTTGCTTCTGACATGCTAAACACGATCTTCTTCTTGTTCTGAGTTTCCACAGACAGTGTTTTTACAGCAGTTGTTGAGAACAATTTAGATTTTACTGCAGTCCCCAAATGTGAAGCTCCAGAGCGGTACAAAGGCAAGTGGGTAATATAACCCCTCCTCAAGCAAAGCGTGCATATTAGTTTTGGTTTAGAGTGCTTCTCCATTATGAACGATCTTAGCATTTGCGATGATTTCACTAAAAGCCTCATTTTCACCCTTCTAAATGTTGACAGCACTGCAATGATAGTGAATAGGTTAAAATCGTCCGAGTGAAAAGTATAAATTTATCGTGACGTTGGTATCACAGATGACCACAACTGTACTATTGCACAATTGCTTATTAGAGAAACATTAATTAACGTAAATTAATGAGCTTTATAACAATGCATTCTCACACCTTACGTCTCACAACGCGAGTCCGGAGATAAAGCAACGAAACCCTTCCATGCATGTAACTGAAAAATCCAATGTAATGGAATACAAAACAAAAATAACAAATCCTTGTTAATTAATAGGTATTTATTCTATGCATGTTGGAAAATCACCATCAAAAATGTCATCTCATTTCCTCGTGACAATTTTCAAACCTTCGGTATAGTGGGAACTAGAGCTGAAACCTCTAGTTGATTTTCAATGGAACACGAAGAAAATTATATTAATTACCAACATACGTAATTTTCGGAAAACTACTAATTTCATCTCTTTTTTGATATTTTTATTCACCAAATGTTATGAATGTTAACGTAAAACATCTTTCTCCGTTCATTCTCTTACGGTACTCATCTATACAAACAAATGCAATTGGTGAACTGACGAACAGCTGCAACTAATCAGAATACGGATGCCAAAAATCCCGCGAAATTTCTCGCGTGGGTAAACAGAAGTAGGAAGGTTGTTTGCAGTTCAGTTCAGTGCGTGCCTTAGGTAACTTTTGTGAGTGTGTTAAATCAGGTACAATATATTTTTCTTTTCGTAGTATATACTTCAAAGATACTTGTTGTTATTTCTTGTAAACTTATGTGTTGAGGGCTTGCTTAGTTGGAATTCTGGATTGCTATCGTTACCAGTAGCTTGGTTCACGCGGGAAGGGTGCCTATTTAGTTAACTTTTGTGATTGAACTGGGCGTAGGACGTAACTGTTTTCACATTGAGTATAATTTTTAAACGATCATATGATTTATTTAAGGGTTAGGTGTGTGTCATAATGGATGACTGAAAGAATTAACTCAGCCATAATTATTCGACCTATAAAAACAAATCTACTTTTACTGTATGACCAAGTGCCAGGTCGCACATATGCCTCTAACGTAGTACCGACAGTATGGTGATATATCCGTTTGTTAAGTCTATCGCACGTCTAATGGGGTAGCTATGAGTATGGCAGGATGGAACAAAGATGGAATGACGATTGGTAGGAAAACTGAAGAACTCGGAAAAACGCGTGCTGTAGTGCCACTTCGTCTATCATGAATTGAGTTCACCCAGACTCTGTTCGTATGCCTGTTAGAGAAGTGGCTATTCTGAATGAGGTGTTTTAGTTTTTCTGAATACTTCCAGATAAATTAGGATATGTATACCATATACATAGCAATAACCTCTTCATTTTAAATCCCATCCAACTCACCATCATCACATCCCATTCTGTTCTTATTATTTCCTGCAGTTTATACATTTATTTAAATCTGTGAATCAGTGTTGGCAATAGCAGAACAGCAAAATCACCTTCATGTTCTGGGAACAACTTCATGAGACAATGAACATGTACACGCTCACAATATTAGGCATGCACTTATTATTTTTAACACAAACCACTGTAAGCAGCCTGTGGGTCCTACTTAAATTCATTAGTCTCAACAAAACTATAATGGTATGCCACATTACCAGGTTTCAGACAAGATGAATACCCCACCTCCAGAACAGCAGAACCGTCGCACCACCAGGAGTGCTCTTGCAGAAATACCCACACGGCTTGGCATGCTCAGTGTATCAGATAATGGCCGCCTGCCATCTGTTACAGCTATAGGTAATGTCAAAATATTGTGGTGTGTTTCATGCAGTAACAATACTTATACAGTTTTATTAAAAGGTTAGTACATACACAAAAATTTATGTTTGAATAAAATCTGTTGAGTTATTTAAATTGTTTAGTTTTTCTCATTATACAAATTAAACTTCTTATATTATTGGGTAATTATTAAATATTGCAAATATTCATTAAAATTGATTTAATAAGTATGCTGTTTTGGTATTATATTGTACCAAGTGTTGATATTCATACTACAACATGTTCCACATCCCTGGGTTGTGCTATGGAATGGAGTAAATTACCAGACATTCTGCTCTTCATAATTATTGGATTGATTATATGAAGAATGGTGAGGTGGACAGAGCATGTGGCACTGGTAAAATAAAATATGCATACAAAATTTTGATTGGGAAGCCTTATAGTAAAACCTAGGTATAGTGAAGAGGATAATACTGACATGTACCTTAGAGAAGTAGGTTGTGTGTACAGTAGCAGTTCTTTGTGAGAATGGTAATGACCATTCTGCATAATTTAAAAGCAAGGAATTTCTTGACCAGCTGAATACTGTGAACTGCTCATTAGTAATTACTGAACATTTGCATATTTTTAAGCATAATATAAACTTGTTTTAAAAAAATAATATTTTAGGTCTGCTTTTGTTTGTTACAGGAATTTCACCACTAGTTTCATAATACTGCTAGCCATTTATATCGGGAAAGATGCATGTATGTCACAAATTGGAGAAACATGGAATGCATGCAACTTTTTTTGTTGTGCCATCATGGAATACAGAGACTTCGAATGAAAATATCAGAGAGGCAAATGTTAGCATTTTGGATAGGGCCATTATAATAATTTCAATCCATGTTCATATATCCATATTTCAGTGCCAAATTCCAATGTTGGAGGGCTGTGGAATGTGAGCTTGAACCTGCCATCATCATATATAAGCCCATCACCATCACCAGATGAGATGGTGATACAGCAGCGTGGGCGTCGTCATGTGCCTGCCACATGGAGCCCTGATATAGAACAGAACAAACAGAATGGAGTGTCAACCCGTGATCGCACACCTGTTAAAGCCAGTCCTGTGAAGAGCACAATTGTACTGCGAAGCACTCCTCGTAAACGATTGCTTCTCACTGACCCAAAAGAACTCTTTCCAACACCTGAGAAGTGCCGCAAGGTAAGGATCTTCAAAACAGGGATGATCGTAGATCTAATAAAATCTAGTTAGATTTAGAAGAAAAAGAGAGAAATTAAAAAAGGCATCATTGTACATAAATTAATGAGCTTTAATGTTCTGGCTTTCATATAAGCAAGCTCAGAAAGTGTATTCTGGACCAGAATACACATAATATCCTCATGTGTTCTTTGCAATGTGTATTTAGAAGTATTAAATCCACCTTGTTCAGTTGTTTCCACTTTTGCCACCAGATTGCATCACCTCAGTATCTACTTCGTGAAATTCCTCATCCATCCTTTTGTTATCACCACTCATTATATTTGAAAGTATAATTTTAAGGTTGTGCAGAGTAGCACAACCTCGACATCAAATTTCATCCAAATTTGTCTAATGGTTCTCAAGCTGAATCGAGTGGATGGATAGACAATTACACACGACCAGCCCATAATGCATTCTCACTATGCAGCTGTACGGTCAGGATCTCAGTTTGATGAATTCCAGAAAAGAAAATGGCTGTTTGCCTTAAATGGAAAGCTGGATTGTAAAAGATGTACCAGTAATAAATATGTTTCCATTTTAAAAGGTTTCTGTACAGTAGGTGTGAATAGTGCTTCTCAGTGGGCTAATTTCATCTTACAGAGAAAAAAAGAAAATTGAGTTCTGATCACTTTGAAAAAAGTAGAACACAAATCACATTCGAGCCACAAACATTTTAGAAACAACTAAGATACGTTACTAAACATTAATGCAGAATTGATGGCAGTCTTCTGGTGTGATGCTGTGTTCTGTTGCTACCCACTTACAAGATCATGCAGCATTGTAACCCAGACCACCAACACCATCTTCACTGTCACGAGGACCTCATATTTTAAATTAATGCAGAGGGTAAAGTGAAGGCATTAAACCATTGTTATGTGTTTAGGACGGTCTGTTATATTGAGAAAATAAAATCCTATTCTGACTACTTGCAAAAGAAGTTGAATCTTGATGGTGTAATTCTGCTTGTTGATACTGTAGAATATGATCACACATCAAGATAATTTATTTGGAAAATAACACCAAATCCAAGATGGCCATATTTGTTAAAATGTAATACTCACTGTTGATACACTGGCAATGAGCAATAATGATTGCAAATGGGATTTTAGCATTATGAATTATATTCTAACATATAAGCAATGTTTTGTAACCTCTCATGTAGCAAATCTTTTTGTTGGTTGCATAATCAAATGAGAGCACAGCTTGAAGGAAGAAGGAATGAGATTACACTTACTATTTAGAGGTGTGGAAGTGTTCATGATTTTTTAATAAATTGCCCTTTGATTAAATACTGTTTTTGGAATTGAAATAAAATTCTTGTGTGTGAAATTTATATATTTTAAAATTCAGCTAAGCCACATTTGTTTGCTAAATGGATACAATTTTAATCCAACACATCACAAATATCATAATGTTCATTATTAAAAGATAGCATATCAGTCGTTCATACTTCTGCCACTGGTGCTAGTATCTAATTAATCTCATTGTTCTTCATTTAAATCCTCTCAAATATTACATGAATAGTACAAACTAAGAAGATTCTTGTTTTGTTAATTTCTTTTTCTATTATTACAGGGAACAGCATCTCATTCTGTTATTATGCCCATTGATTATGAAGACAGTTTTCATTGTTCCATGACCTGACTAGTTTTCTTCTGTATTTATACACATAGATGTCACCGAACTCTAAGAAGTGTCGTACTGAAAAGCCATCATCACATTCCTCCAATCCCCTACAGGCTGCACTGAAAGGCTTGTCTCAGGACCAGCTGATTGACATAATCCAACAACTTGTGGACAAGCACCCAGGCTTTGGAGAAGTAAGTGTGTTTGTTGCTGTAATTTCAAGTTATTCTTGTAATTCAATAAGTACGATAGTCACTTTGTTTTGGCAGGAAATCAAGGAAAGTCTGCCTGCACCAGATATCCGACCACTAGAGGAGCGACTGAGTTACCTCAAGAAGAACATCTTCAAGTCGCTGCCAAACTCAAGACTCACTTCCAAGACAGACTCACCTGCATACAGCAGGGCTGCCACACATGTCCTGGCCTTCAAGGTAGTGTGACGGACTGTAGACACACTTAAAATGTGAACTTGCCTCAACCATCTGTGTTTGAGATTTTCTTTCTGCTGAGCAACACAGCATGGGAATAAATTGTTTTTACCCACCTACGAGGCAAAACTTGTTCCCAGTGGCAAATTTGGAGGAAGAATAATTGTAGTACAGGTAACCCTCGATTTATGCCAGGGATGTGTTCCTGGACGAACCGGCGTAATCGGAATCGGCATAAATTGGAACGATTTTATAACAAATCAATGGGAAGTCAATGACATGCGTTCCCAGCACCCAAACATTGACGAGTGATATAATGACATTACATTTAAAACTCTGAAATAACGTAAATAAAATAAAGGGAATTTAAAAAATATATTTTATACACTTACAATCGGTGATGGCATGATGAAGCAGCGTTAGTTCTCTGACGAAGTCCCTGGTTGAGGATCGTCGTGTTTTTTTAAAGAGGGCATGTAGTGTGGACTGTCGTGATTTCTTCTTTCTTTCTTTCTTTCTTTCAAAATTTCATGATAAGGCCTCATGGATGCCATAACGCTCCTCTTTGCTGTAGCACTCCGCTCCCAGTCGTGGTCTATCTCGCAGAGCTCATCAGTGAGTTTTTCTATGTCTGAGAGGATGCGCTGGAGATCTCTTGTCTTAATTTCTCGTAGAGGAAGTTCTTCCTCTCTTTCCTCCTCTTCCTTTATGCACAGTTGTGTGGCCAATTCTTCTACATCTTCATTGGAAAGAGGCTGCCCATGGCTTTCCAAAAGTTCTGTTATATCTTCATCTGTCACTTCGTTCAAGCCCACTTCTTGCGCTAGTCTTCTTATGTCATCTATGACATTCTCCACTGGTTGGAATCCTGCGAAGAAAACAAATTCTGGCAGAAGTTTGCCCCACACTCCATTCAAACAATTCACTGATATTTCCTCCCAGGCTGCGTTGATGTTATTAATGCCCTTCAAAATGTCGAATGAGCGCCAATAATCCTTTACGGTTTTGTCTGAACTTTCCAAAACTCTCAGCATTTCTTCGAAGGTGTTGCGGAGATAATAGGCTTTAAAGGTCGCTATTACACCTTGGTTCATTGGTTGCAAAACTGAAGTGGTGTTAGGAGGCAGGAAAACGACGTTGACATCCAGAGGAGTTCTGACTTCTGCTAGGTTTATCGGATGGCTAGGGGCATTGTCCAAGAGAAGAAGGGCCTTGGTTGGCAAGTCATTCTCATGACAAAAACGGAGCACAATTGGGCAAAAATAGTTGATGTACCAATCCAAGAAGAATTGTTGTGTCACCCAAGCCTTTCTATTTGACTTCCAGTAGACTGGCAACATGGCTTTGTTGAGGCCTTTGAAAGAGCGAGGTGTCTCTGAATGGTACACCAACATTGGCTTTAATTTTAAAGTGCCAGAGGCATTGGCACCCAACAAAAGCGTTACCCTGTCTTTTGCAGCCTTGAAACCTGATGCAGACTGCTCTTCACGGGCGATGAAAGTTCGTGAAGGCAGTTTCTTCCAATACAGGCCTGTCTCATCAACATTAAAAATGAGATCAGGAGGATAATCACCCTTCTCCACAATGGCCTGAAACTCTGCAGGATACGCTGCTTCTGCACTTAATGCTTCGCCACTTATTTTCACACTGTGACTTTTGGTGCGGGATTTGAATCGCATAAACCAGCCCTTGCTTCCTAAGAATGTCTCTTTACTATCCTCTTTTATCTTAAGTTCCTCAAAAATTGACTTCGCCTTATCCATGATAGCAATTTGAGTCAAGGGAATGTTTTTTTGATTCATGTCATCCACCCATAGTGACAGTAATTTCTCCATTCTTTCTAAAAGTTTACTTCTGCTATAACTCACTTGCGTTGCACTTACTCTCGTAGCCTGTTGCATTGACTGTTTTATTTTATCTGAATTTTTCATTATGGTAGTCACAGTGGAAGGAGGCAACTTCATACTTCTGCACACATTAGGACGGCTATCACCACCTTCTATTCTACGAATTACGTCCATCTTATCTCCTAATGTAATAGACCTACGCAACTTTTTAGCAACACATTCACTTCTCTTACCAGACATGGTGGCTCTTCTACAATTTATAAATATAAGACAGTTGCTACTGCAGAATAGTGGTCGAACATCAACACAAACACGTTTAGCTCACAGTTTTCAGCACATTCAATGCGTGAACAAAAAGCAAACTGAGCGCGTTTTATCTGGCCTTTACGTCTCACCCTCCTTCCACTCCTTTCCATTCCAGACACCCAGATGGGAAAACCCTCTTGAGGGGCGAGTGGAAAGGGAACCAAAAACACTTACTGCAACATGTCTGTCTTTGCCGTTGAAATGAACGGTATGTAACAGCTGCACCTACAAATTACTGCTGGTCACAAGAAAACAAACTCCAGCAAAATATTTTCTTAGTATTCAAGTTTAAGATTACCTTTTATTGCCATTGCGATTCATTGTTCATTCAGATTCCCAAGTATGAAGAAATCTCTTCTTATATTCGGGTAATTACAGTATTTTTATTCTTTGGCATTCTTCCATCACAGTACATTGGGTCCACACATTTCTTTGTCACACAACTGTATCTTTTTAGTATACCTGAAAACCACAATTTAAGATTGACATCATATTCAGTTGCGGACATGAATCTGCATAGCAAGAATTCCTTTTGCGTCAAATGGAAACAAGAACAAAGTGCTATGGCAATTAAAAACTGTCTTTGTGATTAAAAACACTGTATTTCATTCTCTGCACATACTCCACAGATTTCAGTGGAATTTGGTACGGTTTTAATTTGGCAGATTTTATTTTGGACCATATTGGTCCACATTAACTCCTGCTCATTGTTCAAATTGAACATAAAATCGTTCAGAAACAATTGATTACAAAAATGTATGCATCATGTAAAATAGGTATCTTTTGTTTGAAATAATTTTTTATAAACGTATTTAATTAAGTACAGGTAGCCCTCGATTTACGCCGGGGATGCGTTTCCGGACGAAAAGGCGTAAACGGAATCGGCGTAAATTTAAACTCTTTTATAATGTAAATCAATGGGAAGTCAATGAAGTGCGTTCCCAGCACCCAAACATTGACGAGTAATATAATGGCATTACATTTAAAGCTCTGAAATAACGTAAATAAAATAAAGGGAATTTAAAAAATATATTTTATACACTTACAATCGGCAATTCGTTGGTCCCCGCGAATGACTGCGATTATTTCATGTGACTGGTGTGTACAGTCATCACCGCTGTTATGCGATAGTTACGTTCGTGTAAGACGCCGACCTATAGAAAATCGCGTAGTAAAAATAACCCCGGGACCTCCGCAGAGATTAAATTAGTCCTTTGAAAGTTTAAAGCGTCAGGAATGAAACTGCATAAGAGCAAACTCGCATATGCAAAAGTTTGCATTTCACAAACAGCTTTTACCAATTCATCGATCTCATTGGAGCAAATTCGCGTTAACGAAACATACGTAATTGCAGAGATGACTGTATTTATAATTTTTATTCAAAATCTGCGACGTAAAAATTACGATTTAATATAAGAATCAGTACGAGAAACATTGTAAAACGATATAAATAGTAAAAAAAATTCGTTTTTTGACTTTCTGGTTTCAAAATCGGCGTTATTCTGAATCGGCGCAAATTGGACCGGCGCAAATCGAGGGCTAACTGTATACTATAGTTCGCGACTGTATTCTTGAGAAGTGGGGTGAAGGAGGAAAGATAGTGTCTTCCTTTAACGCTTTGGACTTCCTGCATTCCTTGCAAGTCTCAAGATTACAGTCGCGAACAGTAGAGGGAAACAGATACGTTTGCGTCCACTTCTGCTTAGCTTACTTATCAGCAAATCATGTGAATGATACAAAATTGATTGTGTGCATTCCAGACTGGAGGTTTATACATACTGTTATTGTCATGTTGGCAGAAATGTGTGCTAGAACAGGGGCGCCTACTAGTGGAGAGTCAGCACTGGGGCAGTGTCCTGGAGTATGTCTTCTTGGCATGGACATATGTACGTGCCACTCCTCTGTGGGACAACCCTCCACATAATGCAGCACGACGGCAGTGCTTCAAAAGCCTTGCAGCCCAATGCATGACTGCACTCAAGAAGGGAATATGGAGCACTGAACAATGTGATAGTTTCCAGGAGAAGTGAGTATTTCTGTGGTTCGAGGCTCAACTGGTTCACCTACTTTCCGAGGTCCATTTTTGGGATGTTCGTAATGAAACTTTCCAAAAATACACCTGTTAATTTTGCCATGTCTTTCTGTCTGTCCACATGTAACATTTCAACAAACCACTGAATGGATTTTTATGAAATTAGATACTGGGGAGTTTCACTTTCCTTTCTTTCCCACATCCCAGTTATGGTTAAAATAGGACAATAATAATGGACATCTTACTTGAAGATCTGTGTGTGTCTGTGGTGTAACCTGTTAAATATTTATCAAAGTAAAAATATGTAGAGCAGTAGTCCCCAACCTTTTTGTGCCTACGGGCACATTTGAGAGTTAATGAGATCGTGGCGGGCACCAACCAATTAACAAAGCCAAATTTTCTTTTCTCTGGACAAATAAGTTATGGACACCAAATAATACGCAAAACAACATGACGTTTAATGATACAAGAAACCATGCAATCAAAAATACGTAGTTTTATAAGTACAATGATTATTATTCAAGTGGGAAGTTAGCGTGATGTTTGGCGCTGCATTTCATCGGCCAGTTTTTCAAATTTGGGAGTGTAGGATGATGTTGCTGCTCGCAAACAATCGTCAAGATGGATGTCGGTAAGTAGAGATCTGCGCTTTGATTTTATAATGTTCATGGTTTAACGGCCTTCATTATTCAGCATAACCTCTTTACGTAACAACGCGGGTGCCGCTGGGGACCACTGATGTACAGCATACTCATATCAGTTTTTTGGACTCTTTCAATTATAATTATGCTTCCTCAACACCGTCATCAGTAACATTTTGGGACGAAATGTAGAGCTTAATTGTTCTGTATATTACAGGTTAGAGAGGTGCGCCCCTGACAGTGAGGATATCCAGGCCTGCATTAAGCAGTTAAGTGTGCTCCGTAAGAAGTTATGAGTGAGGTGCTCTTCGTCTTTTAATCTTGCTGAAAGATTATTTTTTTACATGTAGAGTCTGATTTTGTGAGCATGATGTATTATTTGAGTATTTATGTTTGTGTGAACTGTGTTTTAATGCAAGTTTTATCATGATGACTCCTGTATGATGTGTTACATTTTGTAAGAAAACTGACCATTAAATAAAGTAATGTTTTACTGGGATGCAACTTCTGTTTTAATTAAGAAGTGTCCATAATTGACAACTTGTATAATCATTTGTAGTTGGCACAGATAAGTTGCTTTATATTAAGACTATGAATTCAAAAATGCTGAAGGTAACAAATATCAGATATTAGAAGTTTCTGTATGTAGTATAACTAATGTTCATCATCAGTTTCATTTTCTGTTTCCCTCTGACCTTTCACATACGTATATTCTTAACATTGTTGAGTGATGATAGCGTACAGTTATTCTTCACAAGATAAAACCACTTTTTAATATACAGGGTTAGTCAGAAGTATGTTTACAAACTTCGTGTGTGTGTTCCAGGATCAAAAATAAGAAAAAATGTTCCTATGAACATGGGGTCGCAAATGTTTCATTTTCGAAATAATAGCCAAAAATAATTTTCAATGTATGTCGTTATATCCAAATATAAGGACAGGGATGTTTCTTTATAAAATGCTCAAAGGTTGATCCTCCATTCTCCACACATGCCCGAGCATGACGCACACAAGACTGACGTATTCATTCGTACACACCAGGGTTTCCTCGAATCATCTGACATGCTTTCTGCACACATTCCCATAGGTCGTCATCATTGTTTATGGGTGTTGCATAAACAACAGACTTCAAGTGACCCCACAGATAAAAGTCCAATGGAGTCAGGTCCGGTGACCTCGGTGGCCATGCTACTGGGCCACCACGCCCAATCCATCGCTGAGGGAACTGTTCATCGAGATGATATCTGTGCTGGGGCTCCATTCTGCATAAACCACATTTGTCTTCTTGTATTCAGTGGTACATCTTCAAGGAGATGTGGGAAGTGTCTTCTTAAAAATTGCTTATATGAAGGTACTCTTAGACGTGATGGAAGCATGTGTGGACCAATAAGCATGTCGCCAACAATTTCTGCCCAAATGTTAACTGAAAATCTTTGCTAGAAGCTGGATTCACTTTGATACAAAGTCAATTCATTGAAACTTATTTTTGGCTATTATTTCGAAAATGAAACATTTAAAACCCCATGTTCATAGGAACATTTTTTCTTATTTTTGATCCTGGAACACGCACATGAAGTTTGTAAACATACTTCTGACTCATCCTTAATAGCATATGTGCAGTACAACAGATTTTTGTCTTGACAGGAAGCATTTTCATCCTGTTTCAATTCCTGGAGATGTTTACCAAGGTTTGTGAGAGCCTGTTTGCTCATTTTATAACTGGATTATCACCTTTTGCAATTTCTACATATCTTTAATTTCTTGTGCCAAATCGACATATTAATTTTTTCAGTGGTTTTTTTGAACAGTACTACTTAATGGAATTTCCTTATGAATCATGCATCTTTTTTTTCTTATTGTAAACCAATATATGTGGTTTCTTGCATGTAATGTTTTGGTCCAAGTATTGTTTATATTGTTTTCATAATGTAGTCAATGTGTTAGTATATCTTTACTTCATTTAGTAATTTACACTTTACTACAATCTCTTGATGTACTGTTAATTATTAATGTAACCGCCCACCACATTTATGAAGAGGATATAAAGTTATTTTTGCACACACAGTTGCCTCCGTTACTTTGACACAATAGTTGTCATTTTTATGCTGCATTCTACCTCCACTCATCTCCTCTCCAAAAGGAAAGATCAAATTCTGTGCCAAAAACTTTACGGCTCACTGATATGCATTACTTTGCATTGTTTATGCTGCAGTCTCCTCCAGCTTACCTATTATCATTCCAATGGGCTCATTGTCTCTGATATGAAACAATTTGTAAGTAGAGTCAGTTTCATGTGTAAAATGTGACTTCATCTCATGTACTTGTTTGTAGTTGGTTATAGGATCAGACACTATAAGGCAATTCTTTGTTGCTTACAATTGTAAACATAAAACAGATTATTTTCTTTTTTGGAAAGAACTTGTTACTAAATAAACATTCCGGCAATTTTATATTTGTCTAACATAACCTTAAATTTCGAAACACAAACAGGCCTACAACAATTTTTAAGATTAAACAGATATATACATTTATAAAGATACAGACAAGTAACACACAGATTAACGATGGATTACAAAACTGCCCCGAGAACACGTGTCAGTTCTCTACCCTCTTTCAAATCCAGAAAACGAGTCAACAAAAGCCGAGAAGACCGTGGCGCACTCTGACGGGAAAAACGTAAGGTTAAGAACAGGATGACACAACAGAAAGAAGAAAAGACTCAAAGAATCCCACGAGAAGTTTCAAAAATTCTAACACCTTCTCAAATGTATGTCCCGATAATACAAGTTGAAGAAATAAAATCCTCATAGCAATATGGTTGGGTAACTTCCTACACTGAAACACGCGCGTATCGACACGGCGTGTGTTTACCGACTATGAAAATATTTCCGAAGCCTGAAACTGATTAAGAAGACCGGCTTGTGAAACACGGACTTTGGAACAATCAGAGGTAATATGAACGATCAAAAGAACGGGACTTCCGGATGGAGTCTTCGGAACGCTTGATTTGATGGTTCTGAAACTCTTCCATTGCCGACATTAAGTAGGTAATGTCCACAGACAATTCGTCTTGCGAGGCGGTATTGGACTGGTCTAAAATTTTCCTGTCAACAAGGTTACGAGTCCTGTAAGTCAAATGGCGTACGCGTGTCATAATCCTGACATATTGATTAGGCGTGATGTCAGCCCAAACGTCTGCTACTACTTCTTGAATCTCGTTAAATTTATTACGTAAGGTTCGCAACTCACCCTGAGGTTCGTTAGAGTCCAAGGCCGAGGTATGAATCTCGCTGCCTGCCTCCCTTATCGTAATCTCGTATATCAGCTCATCCTTCATAAGGTAGTTCGGATTCGGAAAGGCTCGATCATTCATAACAATAAAAAACAGCAGACACGGATTAACAACAATTTCACAACAAACAGTTCAAAAGGAAAAAATGCAAGTACAATAACAGAATATCGTGAGTTAGATTGGATCACAAAACCACGCTCTCTGCTACAAGTTGAAACACACACAGGCCCACAACCCTTTTTATGATTATTTATTAACAACTTATAAATTAGAAAGATATATACATAGATACAAATAAGAACCACACAGATGAATGATGGATTACAAACCGGCCACAGGAACCCGTGTCGGTTCTCTGCTCCTTTCAAATCCAGGAGAAGACCCAACCCCGAAGCAACTTAAGTTGGAAGAAATGTAAGAGAATTCAAACATCCGGCCACTGTCTAGAAAAAGAGACTGAATCACACCGGCCCCTTTACAACATAGCAAAGCCGGAGAGGACCAGGGCGCACTCTGACGCGAGAATGGCATGGTTAAGAACAGGGTGGCACAAAGGAAACGTCACATTTTATTGTCATTGCTAGACTGAAGGTAAATAAACATTTAAACAGACCACCGATTTTATATACTGGTAAAAATATGTAACATCCATGTCCCTATATTAAGTGGTACTAATGTCACTCTGAACTCATAAATTGTTATAATTTGATTGAAGCAAATTAAAAAAGTATGGGCTTGGGGGTAGCCTGCAGTGGCACAATGTTTTTACCAAGTGTAATGAAAATCAATTTACTGGTTCAAAATTTAAAAGGGGAAACACAACATGGTGATCTCGTAAGACTTCTTTTTTTTATAAGAAAGCAAAGTAGGCTGAAAAGAGCATTCACTATCGAAGTACTTGTCACAGTGCCATATCAGTATCACTTAAAAGACCTATGAAAGGAAAAATGTAAGTGCCGCTGTTATGCAACAATTCATCACAGGAGTAAATAAAATATTTTAACCACATTATGTCTGCTAGTAGATCAAGGTTAAATGTGGAGTATCTATTCATTGTGTTGTCATTTCTAAGTCACTAATTGTTGTTACTAAGTTCACGAGTTTTTCTTTTTTTGGTGTTAAACTTAATTTCTCACTGTTATGGAAGTCAGTGAATGAAGGCTGTTTGAGAACAGGGTTCAGAAGAAAATAAGATGAAGTAACAGTACAGAAATATGATTTGCACATCATTCATACCATCTACAATAAATTTTGACATTTAGAACGCATCCAGTTCGATCTTACCCGAGGATAAGCTATTCTGTCCTGACGGTTTTCGACAATTTACTTACACAATTTTTTGGTGGAATTGAAAATTAAACATGGTTCGATTGTTTTCAAACTACATCACTAGCTAGTCTCCCTGGCGTTTCCACATAACCTCTACAGCAAATAACATCATAGTACACTCTAACAAAAGGATGTGTTACGCCGATAGCAGACAACTGCTAGAAACTCCCTGCGGATTGGGTCCACCATGCGTAGTGCGCGTGTGCGCCGAGCGGCCGACTGGACGATCTTTGGGACAGCAACCATTGTTACCGTCAGTTGATGGTGTGTTTCTTGCAATGTGGCAGGTACCATGAGTTCGAGTCCTTTGGATCTGCAAGGAGAGTTACAGGTACGGCTTTTTGTGGCGTACGATTAGAGTGCAAGACTTGGGAGAGGCCAGTCGAGCAGATATTGATCTGCACCTCTCTCTTCTTAAAGAGGCACTTCCAAAATACCGTACAAATAGTTATTTTCGTATTCAGAGATTCAAAGAAATCGAGCAAACGACGTTATTTTTCTAAATGAGATGCTTTAAGAAATTATATATAAGTTGTTGAGGGGCATTTCAGAGATTTTTTATCTTCTTAAAATTTTGATCAGAGTACCATCACAGTCTTATATTAATTTTATTCTGGATGTTGAACATTTCAGTTTCCTGTATACAGCTAACGTGTTGAATTTTATGGCCCCGAACAGAAACAATTCTTGATTCAATTTTGAAACTAAATTTATAGCCGATTACATGTCGACGTGCCTGTGCATTTAATGTTATTTTAGCGGTGTGGAAGGTTCGTCTTTAGAGACGGGATATGTAATGTGGGTTGCATGAGCAGCACTGCGAACTTGGCCAGCACAGCAAATATTGATTTGTTTTTGTCATTCGCTTCTTCAATAAGGAAATTAATAACGCCTCGTAGCTCACGGCACGCATGGTAGAGCAGAAACTGCAGAATTACGTATGACGCATTCTCCACGAGGTCAGCTGACAGTACAGCGTGTTTATTTTTGCTGCAGGGTGAAAATGTAACGCTTGTAGGGCGAAGGTCTCTTAAATTACACTCCACGTTAGCGATTGAGGCATGTGGTACATATCGTTACATCATCCCTACAGACAGTGAAGACTGTATGTCTGTGACCTTACATGAAGGACATGATATTCTTTAACATTGTTAGGTTCGTTTAGGTCACATTTCACATGTGATGGGATGTCATGAGGGTCATTTTATGTTGGCCAATCTGTATCCAAATCAACAGTTCAGGATGATAAAAAGATTTTGTATGGCCACAATCACTAAACGAGGTTTGTTAACTAATTATCCATAGATGAAATAAAACAAAAAAATTACGATGTTGGATAGTTTTATCCAATTAGTTATGTAATTGACATGTTCTATTAGATATTTCCAAAATTGATATCAACATGAAGTCATGTGAACAGGAGTGTTCAAGATCACTGTGCTAGTCTCGTTAACACTCAATTTCCAAAATTTTCACATTCCCTATCTTGTAATTTGACTAACACTTTATGAACAATAACAGAACTTTCAATTTAATGATAGCTGATGAACTGTTATAGCTGGATATGTAATATTTCATATGATGGTGATACCTTTAAATATTTTACAAATTATATATGAATTTTTTGTACAAGTTGATAGAAGAAACAAAAACCAACCTGGACTTGGTCAGGTACAACCCACCATATGTACTTTTCAATTTAGAACTAGTAATTTTGGACTTAACTAGAAGGGAAAAACATTATTGCTGTCAGCAAAAGATTCCACATTAATTAAAATACAGAACCATTAAAATGTATGTGTAAATGGCTAAACACCTGCTCTTTTGGAAACTGAAAATTCATTCATAGCTGTATTTACAAATTTAATTGTAACACCAAATCTTAAATTAGTTAAATCCATTTCACACTAACTAGCTCCATAATGCCATATTTCTTGTGAAGTTTTTAGATGCTTTGCTGATCAAGAAAATGTTTATTACTCACTTATAGCTTATTTAGTGGCACAATCAGCTCAGGATATAGAACCATCTTTTACAGAACCCAGTCACTGTTTCTGACTATTCTGAATAGCAGATGCATCAAACAAATACCAATCTATTTAGACTTTATAGTAAGGTTCATATAAACAAATCTTTATTTATCCTTATTATTTATTATATATATATTTATTATCCAATTATATCCTTAATTGAATTATATAACAAATTAGATAAATAAATACAAATTTTAATTTCCTTATGAGAAATAACAATTGAAATGGACCTGAACCAAGCAGCACAGGATGGGACATAGTGGCAGACCTTTGTGAATTTTAAGCATACTACAAAAGTAGGGAATATCTAAACCAGTTGATAATATAACATCTACCCAGAAAAGACCCTACACCATTTAAGTACTTCATTTAGTCAAACAAATTTGTGTTACCGTTTTCTCCCTCCAGCGGCCTGTGCAACAGACAGTATGTGGAGCAGTACTGCGGGATTCAAACTGGAAATGCCTCATCCTCACGCTGCTCATATATGGCTGTCTTGGTGCTATCACCTGGTGTCGGCTCACTGAGGTCAGCAAGGTCAGCACAGTGCATCCGTCCCTATGTTCGTCAGTCTGTCCGCCAGTATGTATATAGTCTGGTTGTTTGTAGCATGTGTAATGAGATTAGTCTAGAAGTTGGGTTTCTTTATGGAGATGTATTAACTACGCAGGCTATGTAATATTTTGGCATTTGCCTGGAAGTGAACCAGAGTCAGAATAGGCAAATCTCTGGATATGAATCAGACTGTATCAACATGTTTGTTCGCATGATTTTTCTCTGTATGAGGATACCATGTCGTGCCAAAGATGCTTTTGTGATATTTTGTGCAGCAGTATGCAGATGACTCTCTGGGACTGTCCAAGGGAAATTCATCATGGAATGTATTTTCACCTTCTTCA
This sequence comes from Zootermopsis nevadensis, assembly GCF_000696155.1. Next base: position 1,059,195 of record NW_019060448.1, on the reverse strand, counting down.
TTTCTGCACGATTTTTTGACAGTCGGGTCTCCTTGACCATTATGTCTGCTTTCTTCTTACAGCGAAAGTAAGTGGCCGTGTTGTATCACTCAGCGAGTCATGCTTTGCACACAAAGATTACAAGAATTGCAATTCAGTAGTGTATATTGTTTTGCATTGTACCTGGTGTGTCATTGTATCTATGTATCATTGCATGGAACTGCATATCTGAGACTCCTCCTTCACAAAGGAGATTTGCATTGCATACAGAATTTTTTGACATGTGCGCTACGCCACAGGGAGTGAGAATGTATACACTCTAAACTAAAAGCATTCACCACTTGTCATTTCTGCTCTTCTGTTACTGCAGGTAAAGTGAGAATTGTTTTGTTAACGAAGGGTAGTGGTAACAATGGTGCATGAATAAAAGCGACCAACTGCACTCAATGCCGATGTTACTGATGAGTCGTGTTAGGCCATTTCAAATGTACATTGTTTACAGTAGCCCTAAAGACAACAGTCCTCTTCATTGCACCAGAGTTATTAACTTTCTTTTGTCCATTGTTGGTATAACTGTGCCTGAAGAGATTATTATAAGAATACTGTCTACTGCAGCAAACCACTATTCAAATTATATGTGAAAATTGATGACTGTCATTTTCTGCATGTCTGACAACGCACACTACAAATTATTTATTGATTGTAGGGTTTTCTGGCATATCACCATGTCAGAATGTTATAATTGCAAACAATTTGGAAGAACTTACTATCCCCTACTTCAGGTTGAAGATGAAGGATAGAGTGAATATGGACTGCAATGAAAACCTCATAGCTGATATAATATACTGAAATAAATTACTTATCACTGCCTTACATCCCTGGCTACTTCATACTGGGCCATACAGTGCAAAGCCAAAGTGAAAGCTCAGAATTCAGGTTTTGAAAGATTTTATATATAGTAATGAATATATCACAATTGAGCGTTTCAAACACTCTGCAGGTGATCATCAACTTCTCGGGCTACCCCATTACCAGCAAGGTGCAGATGTCACCATGTGACAAGGGCTATGTGTACATCCCAGTAGCATTCATGCTTATGCTGTATCTGGTGTACTTGGTGGAGTGCTGGCACTGCACTGCACGCGAGGAGCTCAGCAACAAGGTGCACATTACGAGCGTCATGGAGACAATAAGGCTCATGCGGGAGGCCCAGCCCATTGTCTGGTGGAAAGCGCTCTGCTACCACTATGTGCGCCGCAAACGACAGGTCGTGCATACGCAGAGAGGAAGTGAATCGTACACAACCACACAGGTGTATTATGAACGTGTGAACTCACATGCTGCAGGCACCTGTTTCCTGTTTGCTTACTGTGGTATGCGAGACATCTCACACGACCTGTCATTGGAGGGTGGACCCATCACTAAAATACGCTTCAGTAAGGGTGAGTGTTAATGTTGGCAGTTTTTCCAGTCTGAGTAGTAAATTTCGATATAATTTCCATTCTCTGTGGGTGATTCCTGGCATAATGCCTCCCTTAAGGGGCACTGTTTTCCCTCAGGTGAATGTTGGTAGTCTCTTATCTGAGGGTTGCGTGCTGACACAGTCTTCTCTCTAAGAGATGAGTGCTGCCAGTCTTTCCTCTGAGAGGTTAATATTGATATTGTCTCCTTTCTAAGAAGTGTATTCAGAGTACTTACAGCTCTAATTTCACTCAGGGTTTGCTTTTGCCAATGTGGAGGCTGCTGCTGAATTTGAAGACCAGCGAGCACACTTCTTTGCAGAACATGAGCGATATGACGACTACATGGAAATGAGAGAGGGACTGGACCTCATGGGAGTCTCAAATTTCAAGGAGCATGTTGTGGCATATGCAAACTTGCCATGGTACTCAAACCATGTGGTATTTTGGATCTGCAGTTTCCTGTTGCTTTCATGGCCAATCAGAATCATCTTGGAATATAACACTGCATATGTTCATTATCAGGTAACTTTGAACTCTTCTGATTACATACTGTTTTGTTGTTCATGATTAGCCTTAGAAATGTGCATTCTGATGAGGACTGGGATCTGTTTCTCTGCAGGCTGCACTCATGTGGTTTTCACTGTCAGAAAGCTGTTCCTTTTATGCACACATGAAAATATTCCATACTGGAACTGTGATTATGTTAATAATTTGCAGGCATGACAAATTTAATGTGCCAGCTATTCAGTAAATGAACATCTACTCCATATGGGTGTAAAGTTTTCTCTTCAGTATTGATTTGTTTAGGCGTAAGTGTTTATAATTGATCCATCCATCACTTTAGAAGTCTGTTTAATCCATTTTTCCTTTAAGTTTTCACTGTAATGGTTGTTTCATCTTCCATTCTTTGAATGTGATCAATCCAGTAGCTATCCTTTTTTGTACACATTTAGTTTGTTTATATTTATGAAGTCTTTAAGGAGCTACATGCACAAAAATCGACATAATTAAATTACCTACTTTACGGTTTGTGGGCCTTATTTTGTTAAAATGGTGATATTTTAAAAAGCTTAAACATATTGTTTAAAGAAAAGATTTATAGACACATTTTACCAAAGAAAATCCATTAATGTTATGTTTAGCACTTTAAAATATAAGGAAAATGTAAGCTGTTATGACGACTTAGCAAAAATAAAAATTCATCTCACCTAGTGAAACTTGCAAAGCTGCAATCTTTCCTTGCAGGATGATAATGAATTCTTCATTGCTGAGTTTGTTTCTGTAATATCTTGCCTTCAGTCACATACCAAAACAATCTTGTTCCTATATTTATGTGCTTAGTCACTGACTGAGTCATTAAGTTAATCACAGTTTTCAGTGTCACATGAATATGCCCTAAACGAAAGGCCACTGTGAATGAGATTTGCATTAATGCAGTTTTGTGTGATACAATGTGAAAAACTGACCTCAGAGACATAAGGAGCACGCTTTACAATGGTAAACTGATCCTCAGACTTTGCCTTTATAAGAACAAAGATACCTTCAACATTTGATAGGTCAGTGTTTTGAGTGTTGGAAGTCAAGCCTCATGATGCAAACTGCTTGTCATATTGGCCAGCCATAATTTAATATTGAAGGACTTGGAATGATATGCTGTGTAGCAAAAATATCTGTAGGATTTGAGGATTTCACAGCGGTGAGTCTGAAGATGGATGTCTTCTGGGTTGTTGAGCCATGTAGTCTGGTCGATGTTAACCAACGTTTCAGAGGTCATACAGCCTCCGTCATCAGGGCGATGAGTATGAAGATTTCTGTCTTCTGGGTTGTTGCGCCGTGTAGTCTGGTCGATGTTTACCAACGTTTCAGAGGTCATACAGCCTCCGTCATCAGGGCGATGAGTATGAAGATTTCTGTCTTCTGGGTTGTTGCGCCGTGTAGTCTGGTCGATGTTTACCAACGTTTCAGAGGTCATACAGCCTCCGTCATCAGGGCGATGAGTATGAAGATTTTTGTTTTCTGTGTTGTTGTGCTGTGTAGTCTGGTAGATGTCCACCAACGTTTCAGAGGTCATGCTGCCTCCATCATCGCCCTGATGAAATTTTTCCTTAATTCTTATATAACACATATGTTCATCCACCAAGATCAGCAACAAGGTGCACATTACGAGCGTCATGGAGACAATAAGGCTCATGCGGGAGGCCCAGCCCATTGTCTGGTGGAAAGCGCTCTGCTACCACTATGTGCGCCGCAAACGACAGGTCGTGCATACGCAGAGAGGAAGTGAATCGTACACAACCACACAGGTGTATTATGAACGTGTGAACTCACATGCTGCAGGCACCTGTTTCCTGTTTGCTTACTGTGGTATGCGAGACATCTCACACGACCTGTCATTGGAGGGTGGACCCATCACTAAAATACGCTTCAGTAAGGGTGAGTGTTAATGTTGGCAGTTTTTCCAGTCTGAGTAGTAAATTTCGATATAATTTCCATTCTCTGTGGGTGATTCCTGGCATAATGCCTCCCTTAAGGGGCACTGTTTTCCCTCAGGTGAATGTTGGTAGTCTCTTATCTGAGGGTTGCGTGCTGACACAGTCTTCTCTCTAAGAGATGAGTGCTGCCAGTCTTTCCTCTGAGAGGTTAATATTGATATTGTCTCCTTTCTAAGAAGTGTATTCAGAGTACTTACAGCTCTAATTTCACTCAGGGTTTGCTTTTGCCAATGTGGAGGCTGCTGCTGAATTTGAAGACCAGCGAGCACACTTCTTTGCAGAACATGAGCGATATGACGACTACATGGAAATGAGAGAGGGACTGGACCTCATGGGAGTCTCAAATTTCAAGGAGCATGTTGTGGCATATGCAAACTTGCCATGGTACTCAAACCATGTGGTATTTTGGATCTGCAGTTTCCTGTTGCTTTCATGGCCAATCAGAATCATCTTGGAATATAACACTGCATATGTTCATTATCAGGTAACTTTGAACTCTTCTGATTACATACTGTTTTGTTGTTCATGATTAGCCTTAGAAATGTGCATTCTGATGAGGACTGGGATCTGTTTCTCTGCAGGCTGCACTCATGTGGTTTTCACTGTCAGAAAGCTGTTCCTTTTATGCACACATGAAAATATTCCATACTGGAACTGTGATTATGTTAATAATTTGCAGGCATGACAAATTTAATGTGCCAGCTATTCAGTAAATGAACATCTACTCCATATGGGTGTAAAGTTTTCTCTTCAGTATTGATTTGTTTAGGCGTAAGTGTTTATAATTGATCCATCCATCACTTTAGAAGTCTGTTTAATCCATTTTTCCTTTAAGTTTTCACTGTAATGGTTGTTTCATCTTCCATTCTTTGAATGTGATCAATCCAGTAGCTATCCTTTTTTGTACACATTTAGTTTGTTTATATTTATGAAGTCTTTAAGGAGCTACATGCACAAAAATCGACATAATTAAATTACCTACTTTACGGTTTGTGGGCCTTATTTTGTTAAAATGGTGATATTTTAAAAAGCTTAAACATATTGTTTAAAGAAAAGATTTATAGACACATTTTACCAAAGAAAATCCATTAATGTTATGTTTAGCACTTTAAAATATAAGGAAAATGTAAGCTGTTATGACGACTTAGCAAAAATAAAAATTCATCTCACCTAGTGAAACTTGCAAAGCTGCAATCTTTCCTTGCAGGATGATAATGAATTCTTCATTGCTGAGTTTGTTTCTGTAATATCTTGCCTTCAGTCACATACCAAAACAATCTTGTTCCTATATTTATGTGCTTAGTCACTGACTGAGTCATTAAGTTAATCACAGTTTTCAGTGTCACATGAATATGCCCTAAACGAAAGGCCACTGTGAATGAGATTTGCATTAATGCAGTTTTGTGTGATACAATGTGAAAAACTGACCTCAGAGACATAAGGAGCACGCTTTACAATGGTAAACTGATCCTCAGACTTTGCCTTTATAAGAACAAAGATACCTTCAACATTTGATAGGTCAGTGTTTTGAGTGTTGGAAGTCAAGCCTCATGATGCAAACTGCTTGTCATATTGGCCAGCCATAATTTAATATTGAAGGACTTGGAATGATATGCTGTGTAGCAAAAATATCTGTAGGATTTGAGGATTTCACAGCGGTGAGTCTGAAGATGGATGTCTTCTGGGTTGTTGAGCCATGTAGTCTGGTCGATGTTAACCAACGTTTCAGAGGTCATACTGCCTCCGTCATCAGGGCGATGAGTATGAAGATTTTTGTTTTCTGTGTTGTTGTGCTGTGTAGTCTGGTAGATGTCCACCAACGTTTCAGAGGTCATGCTGCCTCCATCATCGCCCTGATGAAATTTTTCCTTAATTCTTATATAACACATATGTTCATCCACCAAGATAAAATCTATAATTGAGTTCCTAAGTCTTTCATGAACCAGGAAACCTGTTCCAAACAAATTCCTGTCATTATATCCACTACAACATATGGTGCTGATCACTATCAAATGTATCATTCCCCTTCCACCTCATCTCTTGTAGAGCAGCGATACATATTTTATACCTTTTAAGTTCCTGCATTTGATTTTTTAGAGTACCTGGTCTAAATAAACTTCTTACGTTCCATGTTGCCAAATTCAAATCAAAGGCCTTGTTTCGTTTCCATTGCCGTTTCTAAGGAGCAGTCTGGCTTAATTCTTTGTTCCTCTGAACAGTAGTTTTTTGTGAGGCAGGGTTGTCAAACTCCAACCTGGAGGACCAGTCTCCTTATTTATATTCCCCAGAGACACGGTGGCCCAGTTATACCCCCAGGCACTGGGTACCCATTTTAGTCGCCTCTTACGACACGCATGGGCTACGGTGGGACTATTCTTATTCTCCGGTCACCACATGGAGAAGACCAGTTTATAGCAGGTCATTTTAGGACTGGCACATCCAAACACATCCTCACATTAGAGCTATACAGTCTGGTAGATACATAGTGATAAATCAAAATTCCCATTGTGTATTCTCTGCATACACTGCACACTGAGGCTGTTATTGCAGGTAACGAAGCTGTTTGGGGTAAACTATGCAACACCCAGCAGCACAGTCGTGCAGTTGTCCAATGGAAGTACAATGGACAGTTCAGAGTGGAGCCAGGCACTTGTGCCCAGCTATTCAGAGGCTGTACTGATGGATGCAGTTTCAAACAACAATAATACAGTGGTGGCAAGTGCCTCGCAACTTCTGTTCTATCCTGGACCACTTGCAGACCATGTGCCAGCTGATCCCTTCCCACCACCAGAGTATGAGGAGGCACTGAGGCTACCTGCTCTCACTCGCCTGAAGCGGTCACTCACAGATCGTGGTGAAGACATGTTTCGACGCAGCAGGGAGAGGCGATGCTCCAGTGGTGTAGTGGTGCGTGTCAACATGGAGACAAGCTTGTAGTGGCTTGTATAGCTCAAAATAATCATGGCAAGTGAAATTGCTTTCTGTTTCTATTTTACAACTGAATTATCACATTTTCTAAACAGTGACATATCAATTTGCTTTTCACAGCATGAGGGCTTAACACAACTAGAACTGCGACAATCAGTGGCTTTCTGTATTAGCTTCTCTCATATCTCACAAGAAAAACATATGGGGATTGCCCCTCCTACCTTGTATGAACAAAGTATAATACAAAATGTCTGTTCATCTCCATGACTCAACTCCAAAACCTTATGACATACGAAACTTGGTATAGATCATAATTAAATTGTCAGGTAACTTGTGGTTCATTGGAGTTTCTATTCTTTCTGAACTCAAATTAATTTTTTCATAAATTTAATGAAATATAATACCAAAATAGAATATCTTAAATAAAGAATACATCATGTTGAGTGTAGCATAGAGAAGACAGAGGACATACTTTGTAATCTTTAATGTGAAATACCTTTCCTCTTCCGGGAGACGCATATTCCTCATTTTACAAAATTTACCTTACTTCTAAAATATAAGAACTTACACCTCTCATTTATTTTTTCTGTTCTTTCTTTGTTTATCAATATAACCACATTTTGTTATATAAAGCTTAATGTCATTATATGAAGTCTTCCTGGTATTGTGTGTTTTCTATTGAGTCCAACCCTAACCACTAATTGCCTGTTCTGTTAAATCTACTTAACTCTTACACAGGTGGCCATGGCCAGCAGACGACCTTCTGATATAAATGCTAGCAGCAACTCCACTGATATTTTTCAAAATGTTTAATGTCGTCTTACTACTTTTTGTACTTTTAATCTATAAAATGTTCCACAATATATTAATTAAATCATTGTACATATGTTATGTGAAGAACTTCTTACAGATGGAACAAGATAGCATTTATTGTAGATTCAAATTTTTAAAATGGCTAAGCATACTGCAAAACTGCATATCCAGCACCTGTAACCAGTGAATTAAAAAATGGAGTACTTATGGGTATGAGTATAAATTCTGGGAGTTAATTGTAACAATTTGCAATCTTAAGTAATTAATCATAATACACACAAAATAAATCCCTTACTCCAAACTTCAAATAAGATTCTATATATGGGAAAAGAGCTTCTCCCATATTAAGACACCATTAATCAAGCAAAAGCAATAACAAAATTTAATTTAAATTATGTGTGTGGACAGTCACAGTGCTGGTTCCACAATAGGCAGCTTCCGATGTGGAGGATGAATGGCAGGCATGGTATCTGGGGGTTCCGGTAGATCTACATAACAAACAAACAAACAAACAGTGAGGTAATGCTTCAACTGATCTTACAACTCCTGGAATCTACACCATTATTCAAACTTGGGGTCAGCTGGTAGTCAGAATCTCACCTGAAATGATGGAGAGTTTTGTCAGGTCTTGTTCCAGTGTATCCTGAGATACAAGCAGCTGTGTCAGCTCATCCTCCAGACCATCCTCTGCTTCCAAGGGCTGCGCCAATGTTGCCTGGATCTCACGGTGCACATCCAGCACCTGCAAGTTGGTTCATGACTAAATGTTTCATGTGATTAAATAGCCTACCCACTGTGAAACACCTCTGTGTTTTACCATTAAACATACTCTACAGGAGATAAACAATTTTTTTTTCAGTATTCTGATCTTGTAAGCATTGGATTGTCAGTGCCCGCTAGCTCAAATCATCCTTGGTTCAGATCTTTATACGTACTATTAATTCCTTCCTCCTTTAGAATATTAACTGAAGTATGTTCTTTCATAAAGAATTGTAAAGAATACAAGCACTCTTTAATTGATTTATCTGCAAGGTCAACATCAGTTTTGATTGGTTTTCTAAAATTATAACTTTTTTTGCCAAGACACCAAAGGTATTCCATGAGCTGGCTTCGAGAATCTGCAATTAAATATAGTTTCTGAAAAATCTACATCTCTTCTAGAACATTGTCTCATTAAACATGCTTTGTTTCCAGCTAGGTAGAATGGGATATATGTCAGAATTTAGTATCTTCCTATCTAGGGAAACAGTTAAATCTTCAAAAGTGAATTCTTGTCCCAAAGATGAATCGCTGAAAAAACTGCTTTCATTCTCTCATCCATAAGCACCAAAACTGATCAGCAATTTTTATAGCTTCATCATGTAAAATAAGAGAATGATATGCCTTGTAATTGTAATATAATGAGTCAGCTAGTGGTGGACACCTATGACAGTAATTGCCATCAATATTCTGAATACAATCTGGCATATGGCATTTGTCAATAAATAAGTTAATAATGCTCATCCAGTCTTCAGTCAATCGGCACATATTCCTTGCACAATGTTCCTCCTCTGTATCTTGTATACTGCACAGTATGGTTGATCTACTAAAATAAAGCATGAAACTCAAAGATGTAAATGATTCTTCTGTAATGTTTGAGATACTGATGGAATTATTTAATAAACTACAAATAAATACACTGTGTTGCATCCAAAAGAAAATTAACTGAAGATGATGACTAGTATCATAGTTATTTCTTGCTTATTCAAATTTGCGGGAAGCTACCCGTCAGTTCCAGGTCCTATTCATCAGCACCAAAATCAGCAACATTTCATGATAATGTGTTATAAATCAATTGCAAAACTCAATATGTTTTGATTACAATTGTCTCATTTTGTAACTTAAGAACGTTATCAATATGTTAATATTCCAATTACCAACATTTATAAATAAAAACAATAGTATTTTATGTTGAAGATTTCTGTCTTCTGGGTTGTTGAGCTGTGTAGTCTGGTCCAAGCATACTGTGCTCTCCTGTGGAACTTATCATACCTACTAGTATAACAGTGAACAATTCCACTATGCCCACATGAACAGGCTCCAGCCTACCAGGCATAATTCACGTCTGTCCCAGAGCTTTCTGAAGTGACCACATAATAAACATGAATGAATGAACTCACCTCTTCCACTTGGACCATGATATCAGCTGCACTGTCTTCTGTCAGTCCAGATCCCTTCAAGGTTGATTTAAGAGCTGCCACCCCAAGCTTGTAGGCCTCCAGAACCTGCAACCAGACACCATTATAACCTTGCATGACCATAAAGTCACTTCTTGCAACCTCTGCACATTCTTCTATCTTACCTTGACATCAGACTTGGCTTCCTGTAGGCGGGTCAGTAACAAGTGGATGTTGTCGAGAGCAGAAGTTCGCTTGTCCGTACAGCTGTCCAGGACATGCTTCTTCCTCAGGCAGTTCCGAGCCTGAACATAATCAAATACAATGCTTGTGCAGTTTTACAAGACTACAATAAATATTGTATATCATTTCCAATAATTTTAAAACACTTTATTGTGTATAGTTTAAATATTAGAATTATATTTTGGAATGTATGTGTATTTAGCATTATTTTGATGGGTTATATGTGTTTATAGAACCAGTGTTCTTTGTTTTTATAAGGAAATATAGGTGATTATATCAATGTTTATGTTTATATTCTCCCTAATAACTACTGAACCAATTCACTGACTTTCATGAAATGTTATGATCAATATTCCAATTTATACTTTTCATTTCCTTGAAATCAATAATACTAGCATGACAGTTGAATCATTTATCAGTGCTCAGTTTACTCACATGGGGACCTTCAAGACCTGGACATTATGAGACACCTGTGGAGGGACGGAGAAAATATCTAGACATGGCACACCTAGTTCTTTGGTAGGAAGAATTTATGTACTGTGAATTTAAAAATTAACCTCATACTCCTATTCCCCTTGTCAGTACCACCT
>NW_019060448.1:1034949-1048505 GCF_000696155.1 Zootermopsis nevadensis | reverse complement strand
CCTTGCCTTCAGCCACAACATTCATTTGTTGACTAGCATACAGGAGGAAAGGTCAATATTCTGGGAGGTCATAGTATCGGTCATTCTAAGCAAAAAAGTATATATGTATATGTGTCCTATTCTGAACGGTTTCTGAGATACAGCTATTTCACTGTACCGCTGTTGATAAGAAAGAGATATTACGTACTGTTTCTAATACCGGTATTTATTGTTCAAGTGACAAAGTTGGTACAGTTTACCTAGTATAACACATTTTCGAAAATTCCACCGTCAATATCAATGCACTTTGCAACTCGTGTGAGGACATGGCGTGTTGCTCACCTGAGTGCACCTTGATGTTGGTTTATGCGGGCAATAACATCCAATAGGGAAGGACAATATTGGGCGCCAAATCCAAACTACAGTACAGTGAAATAGCTCTATCTTGGAAACCGTTCGGAATAGGACACGTGTACATATAGACTCTTTTGCTTAGAATGACCGATGCTACGACCTCCCAGAACATTGACCTTTCATCCTGGGACACCCTGTATATACTAATGGTAACAGAACCCCCAAGTCTCAATACTGCTAACACACAAGCCTTGCCATTTGATCTTGTCCTGAATCAAAAACTATTCGTATAATACCCATTTAAACTCCACTTGTGTCGGTCTCCTAAGGGCTATTTTCCAAGAACTGTTCCCACCAAAATACTGCATTCATTTATTCCCATCTGAGCTCCATTTGACTACTCTTAAATAACTAAGTTCATGGAGCAGAGTCCTTCTTTAGAAGCTGATTGCTGTTCAGAAATTCCCTGCCTTTTTATTGAACCTAAAGACTAAATTACTGTGCTCACAACAGCCTGCCACATCCAAGACCATGTGTAACATTTCATAACATGTTGGTTTTTATTATACATTGTTAGCCCCACCAACTCACAAGACGGAGGACCACCCCTCATCGGGTGTATGGGACTACTTATTTAATATATTTGCAGATACCCTCTATATCTGGAGGGCTCCGCACACAGGGCAGGAAAAGTGGTAGAGAAGGGAGACTCACTTCATGTTATACTATTAACAACAGGTAAAACTGGTAAGTCAGCTTCACGGCATTGAAATTTACAGCAGTGTTGTGAAAATTGTCAGAGGTCACCACTTCCTGGCTCTTTATGTGCTAATCAGTCCAACTACGTCAAACAGGTGTTGCAGGAAATGTGAATACTCGATTAAATTGTTGGTCTGAACTGAGGTCTTTATAACATAACTCATTCCCTTCTACTAAATGCTGAGACAGCTTGAAATAGACCACAATCACTCTCTTTCCAGTCCTTTATATTTCCCCATACATAATTATCTGTTCCAACCAACACTTCGTGTTCTTTCTGATGCATGAGTTAGCACCAAGGCCAGCTGATATCACTGGTGATGAGATGACACAGCAGGCAGTGATCTGGTAAGTTACAGACAGTTAACATAATCACGTATCTTTATCAGTTCTGGGTCAGACAAGGGCTTGGCAAATATAGTATGGTTGACCTCTGTTATAACCCATAGCCAAGATGATAAAGGGAAAAAAGTTTTGTGAATAAAGCCTGTCGCAAAGTAGCCATGTATATATGAGTACACAACGATACAAGTTGGCAGCAGCAGCAGCAGTCTATAAACAGCACAGAAACTTGTGACACGTACGTACATGCTACCATGTGAGACACCTTAAAATATTCTTTAGTTCGTTTTGGCTTCACAAATAAAACTTCAAATATCAGCTTTCATTTCTCACATACAATATTAATTTTTTCTGTATAATCACCTGAAGGTTATTAAATGCTGCATCAACTGCGGAGACAATTAAGTATCAAGATGGGCACAGGAAGGGCTATAAACAATGAAATGGGTAGGAAGTGGTAATGGCCTATTTTAAGCTATTATCTCAGTATAATTTGTCTGGTGTTTAGTCACTCATTACAAAACAGTTTCCAGTGCCTACTGCATCTGATTCAGGACACATAAAAAGGCAATATCCCACTACCCACTAAGCACACGACAATGCCTTCAGTTTTCACCTTATTCTTTTATCTGCTTCTATTGCTTTTACTACTTGGTGTTACTACTACACAAAATTAACAAGCAATATAGTTACATTGTGAAGTGAAATGACTTGTGTGTGCGACTGTGTTCATGTGAACCTGATGATGACGGCCCAACAATCAAAACGTGATATTCAGACGTGACACCAGTAACCAGCTTCAATGATACAATGCACAATCACAGATGCAATGATGCTGTGTGACATGCATCTGAACATTACAATACAACAGAATGCTGAAATACAGAATTGAAAATATTATATCAATTTCACCACATCCTTGTACAAATGACATAAACCTTGAAAGACCTTAGCTAAAGACCATCTGAGATCTGAACCTCATGCTTCCCCAACACATTACCTAACTTGCTCACTCCTTTGTTCTATACACGGTTAATTTAATGACACTTATGTTGTTCTGAATAAGAAAAAGATTATTAATGGTGAAGTGAAATTGTTAGGAGAGGAAGTGCTTACAGCTTGTATCATACTGGCATGGGCCTAGGATTGAGAAAAACCATAAACCTTGTGACAGTTGATGGCATAACATATTCAAAAATGTGGCAAATTTAAAGTATCAAGGAATCAAAAATATACTCATGACTAAATTAAGCATTCAAGCAATCAGCTGATATAATAACTTGGTTCCAGAAAGCCTGAAGTAGGTGGCACTTTCCACTTCTTTTTATGTAGAATAACTCACTGCCTGTTTCATATTTTTTGATATATACATCCTCGCCTCTTGCATTGCCATTTGCTTCTCAGCCTCCAACTGCTCGATGTGTCTTGTGAGTGTCTGTTCATTACACTGCAAGGTGTACACACCAACATCCAGATCACTGATGTGTGGATCTCCCAACTTGATTAGTACAGCATTTCCCTGTTTAATAGCAGCCTTCCCCTGCTGGCACAGTCCATGAACAATCGCCTGCAACTGTTCTAAGTCCTCCTGGCCACATAGTACTGCCAACTCATTCAATTCTATAAGTCTATTACAATTTACTGAAGCCAGCAACTTGTTCCCCAGGTCCTGTAATGAAACAAAAAAACAGTGCTGCCATCTTGTCTGGATGAGCATGCTATTGTGCTGTAAGACATGGCAATATTAAATGTTAGAATGGAAATAATAAATCACAGAATTTCTGGTTATGGCCTGCTTCTATAAAGTACTGTGAAAAGGCAGCCTAGATTCTGACATGCCACCCACCTTGCAAGCTCCAATGTGAACATACAGTATGTCTTCTGATACCATCTTCATGCTGTTGAAAACAAAGTTACTAACTTTGTTAAATGTCCATGAAACAGGTTTCTTGATCAGCAGATCAATGGTCCATGCAGTCCACGTTTGCTGTGGAGGAATACGAAAGAATTCTTCTTTCACAACAAGTAACCCATTCCTATACACAACAAAACATTTTGTCTGAAAAATGTTTGAATTTAAATAAACGTCAAAATATCTTCGAACATCATAACTTATATTTTTCACAAGCGACTACAGTCAAAAGAACTGGAAAATAATGGGGTCATGATTCAGTCAGAATACTTACCTATGCATGGTTTCAATCACAGTCGGCAGACAAACTGGGGTTCTGCCCTTACGCTGGAAAGCTTTTCTCAGACCTGATAATGAGAACATTGGTTTGTTATTCTCCACACACCATACCTCCAAAAGAGCTGTCCAAAATTTCATTTTTGATTCCCAGTCTATAGGATTTACTGAATGCGGACGAAAATGTGAAAATAAATAATCCATTCTCATATCATCATTCCAACACTCAGGCATCTTCGATTTGGGTAACGGTAGGTGTGTACTGTCTGTCTTAACCTCACATTCAATCCTGTTTTCCATTTTGTGGTATTGCGAAATATTTAAATAACGCAAGCAAAGAAACTGTTTACTGTTTACTTAATAGCTACAACAAATACACACACAGCATGAACGTGAATACCACGTCCGATTTTCATACCACACACTTTAAACCCAAAACAATTGAAGTTCATATTATGACTATAGAAAGTAAGGAAAGATAGCAGCACGTTCGGTGGTAACTGCATGGCAGCTAATGGTTGTGTACATTAGTAATTTCATTGATAAGTGAGATGATATCGTGATGAATGAAGCTATTCTCTTATCAGCGTGCAAATTTTATACTCGTATATTAATATCATCGAAGTCCAGTGCATATCAATTGGCTAATAATATGTCCGAAGGTAAGTTTAACTTTAGTTCTTTGATCCTGAAGTGATTAGTGACTACGCCTCTTTTGTGTTCTTGGGATGTAAGGAAGCTGGTATACATGACAATTCACTAAAGTGCTAATGAAAACGAAAGAAGAGGTTCGTCGGATTTGTATATTACGCAATTCATGAAAAAGATGCCTGTTTGTTAATAAACGAACAAAAATCATTTCTGCAATAACAAAGGTCAAGGCCGCCTAGTTATTACATAAGCTGTACGTTATTCAAATTGATGAATTTAAATGTGAGAGGCCTACTTAGGTGAGAGCAGGATGACTTGAAAATTCATGCTTGTTGACTGGGCACATATAAAGAGAGTGAAATATCATTATCTGTCTGGACATTAGGCTTCTGTTACATACCATAATTTAAGGCGTTCAATTTTCATTATGAATCAGGTGCCAAGGGTGAGGACAATAGGTTATCTCTATTCATGAAAATAATTCAGAATTCTGTAAAATAGAACAGTCCTCTCAAATTGGGATGCATTGCAGGAGTGATTTTAGTCATGTCCATTGTATGAGACTCATAATTGCATGTTAATGTAACATTCAAATTATGGTGTATTTCAGCTAAATTTGTGTGGCTGCCAGTGTTGTCCAGCTGTCTTGATGAGTCCTCACAACTGTAAGGATTGCCTTCGAGGTCGCATGATGGCAGGCTCCAGCAAGGATGTCTTGATGTCTACTGCCAGTTGTGAGGAGAATGGCTTTGGAGATGGAGGCAGCATGCCATGTATGTTTTCAGTTTGAACAAACTGTGAGATGTGCTGTTATTAAATCAGATGGCACTAATTGTTGCATAGTCACCATATTGTATAACGAAGGTGCCAATAAATTGGCCTTTCTAACTAACTTTCATGAAAATTCATGTATATATATATATATGTCATTACATGTATGTGCATACATATCCACAAACAAATGTATTTCTGTATGTACAGCAGCTATTGTTTCTACAGCCCAAACATGCATGTGTTAAATAGGGTTATCAACCAGAAACAAAAATTTAGTCTGTTGTTCTCTGTTAATTAAGTATTTGTAAGTCTGTTTAAAAATAGCAAGTAATGTGTCTATAGAAAATAATACATGTGAATAGTAAACATGCAATAAAATTTAGAGCTACTGAAACTGCATGTTACTGTCCTTTGAAATACAGTATAAGGGAAATTTAAATGAAATACAAAATTGTGTGAAATTACTGTGAAATAATTTCTTCTGCTAAGTTTTCAGTCACACAAAGTAAATTATGTACAAGCACTGTCTATTGTATTAACTGTCAGACTAGCATAACGTTCCTTTCACTTGCTATTATTTGATGTATCCATGTATGTTGTAACAACATATTTGTGAAGCAGGAAAAGTAACAACCAGAGGAAAAGACCATGAGTATAGCAATACAATACGTGTGTTATTTATCAATCACAGCGTACCCTTCAACATCTTTTTTCATATCACATCATGAAAAGTGTTATATTTTTTAAATATAATGGTTTTCTTCACAATTTTCACATATATTTAATCTAACATCGCATATTATGCATTGAAATTTTTGTAGTTTTTGATTGTATGGTATTCGGGAAACTAGAAGAACCAAAGAACAAAGTCTTATAGTTGCCATAGCACTAATTTTTAAATTAATTTCCATTTACAAAAGCTTTGAGCTAGTCATATAAAATGTAGCTAGAAGATTCCAGAGGCTGTTGCTGTAATTACCTATCTAATGTACTCAATAGGAGATTTGCAGAGAATTTTATTGATTGACGTATAGTGATTTATGCTGTTAACATGTGTAATTCGACAACACACTGAGTTATGCTTGAAGTGATCAGTCATACCACTTAAGCTGTTATCCCCAACACAGAAAGCAAGTTTCTTTTGCATTGATAATGCTCTAATTATACTTATCTTTACCAGTATGGTAAACAGCTGCATTACATCAGTTTGAATGGTTTGTGTTAAGGCCGGTGCCTATTTATCCTTAATGTGAAGCTCTTGCTTTTCTCCTAAGCAACAGTTACGTGGAAGGCATTGTGATACTGACAAATATTACTGATAACACAAATCATTGATTTCAAGAATTTAATGCAAAAGTACAATATATTAAATATCCTGTGTGTTTTGAAATTTACTTTATATAATATGACATCACTTTGAAATCTTCTGGAGTGATTAACTGGAGTCTGCCATCCATGTACATCCATTGCACCAGAATGGATTTTATTACCATTTTCGAAGTGTACAGGAACCTTTTCTATATGAAACTATTAATTAAAATGTTTTTAAGAACATAACCTGGAATCTTTCTCAATCACTGTGGGTGCTTGCCTTTGGTTACAGCGATGCCCTGGTTTGGGATGGACATTGGAGGCACACTGACAAAGCTTGTTTACTTTGAACCGAAGGACATCACCCCAGATGAGGCAGATGCTGAAGTGGAGACTCTGAAGAACATCCGTCGCTATCTCACCAGGAACTCTGCTTATGGCAAGACAGGCCACAGGGATACACACCTACAGGTATTTAATGCCTGCAGTTTTAAAAATATTTAGAATTTTGAACTTCTCGAAATGACATAGGCTGGAGCACAAATCCGGTTGATAACTCAAATCTTGTAATAAGGTAAAGGTTGCATGGAGTTTACCATTGTCTTTGTTCAGGAGGGTGTGACATTATGATAGAATATTGTCAACAGTGAAATGGGTTACTGGGTTCAGGTGCGTCCTTCCACAACACAAACCCTCTCCATTTCCTGCAGTGATGCTGTACTTCTGTTTAGATGGACAACATTGTGATCCGACATCGAAAAGGAACTCTGCATTTCATCCGCTTTCCAACCAGTGAGATGGGGAACTTCCTAGCACTGGCCAAGTCTAAAGGCATGGCAACTCTTGTTACAACTGTTAGTGCCACAGGAGGTGGAGCATATAAGTTTGAAGATAACTTCAGAAGGGTAGGTTGGGATGTAACTTGTATGGGTAGTTTGCATCACAAATCTTGACTTCAAACATTCAGATCATGTCATGTTTGTTCTGATAAAGTCAAAGTCTCAAGATCAGTTTACCAATGCGAAGAATGTTACGTAGGTCTCCATGTTTTTTCAAACTGTATTACTGAAAGTTTCATTCAGAGTATATATTGGTCTTTCATTTGGGGCCTTTTCATATGTAATACTCTGGTGACATTAAAAACTGTGATAGTTCAGTGACTCATTGATGAAGAACGTGTGTGGGAATGAGATTGTTTCTGTACAAGCTGGAGCAAAAACAAACTCTGCAGCCCAATGAAGTGAAGATTGCATCATCCTCCTAGAAAGAAACATTACAACATTGCATATTTCACACAATTTTTTTTTTTCATATCCAGTACACACCATTCAGCATGGTGTGCATTGGTGGTTAGCAGGATTCACGACCCACCAGTACATGGGTTCGATCGGGACCGTGACATTTAACGCTCCTGCTGTGACCCCCTTTTCACGAAATAATGATGAAAGTGGAGTAATTGTTGGGATGCCACAGAGAAACTGGGGAAGCCCCGGAGGAAAACTCCGTGATGCCTGGACCACGGCCTTGCCCAACACAAGTTGTAAATCTGAGCACCGCTGGGAATCGAACCCGGGACCCCCAGTATTACAAGCCCAGCGTTCTAACCGCTATACCACCGTGGCAGTTATTTCACACAATGAGGGAAAGATGAATGTTCTTTTTTAAAGCTTTTTATAATAGCATTCATTTCCTTTATATAACTTATTAAAATATGGCTATTTTAAGAAAGATAGGCACAGAAGTGCAAAATTAGGCAGTTTAATGCCATCCATTTGAGTGCATGTGTGTCTCATTTAATGCTTCATTCTGCTAAGGATAAGGTGCACTGGTGGGTTGCTGTGTTAGTGGTACTGTATCTCATTCAGGAGTTGAACATGCGTCTTGCCAAGTTTGATGAGCTGGATTCACTGATTCGGGGCATGCTTTATGTGGAGACCAACAATCCCTGTGAGTGCTACTACTGGGTCAACCCTACAGAGGAAGGGCGCTGTGAAAAGAGGTTCTTTGACTTCAGTGATCCTTATCCTTTTCTGGTAAGTCATCATTGATCATAGCAGTCCAGGTGCAGAAATATTTTTTCTTGCATTAAGCCACATTTTCATTCTGAGCAGCAATATTTGGTTTTATTAATGAGAAATACAGTCCAGTCCCTATTTGTCAGCATCTAAATTATTAAAATAAAAATTTAAATGTAACCAAATAGTTGCATGTTTGTTTCTTTATGTTGTCCCCCCTCTTCAGCTGGAACAGTATTTTAAAATAGGTCTTGATTCGTGTATCCCACATCCTTACCACTTTGCAGTCCATAATCATTCTGCCATTTCTCTTCCAGCTTTGGTTTGGAAAGTACTTTGATATTTGAGTCTGCAAGTGTCCTTGTATAGCTTCCTGCTGTCTGGACTTCTACATTTAACTTCACTGAACCCTTTTCAAGAAGTCAAAAATATGTTTAACTTCAGCTTTCCAGAATAAACCATACATATTGAAGGATGTGAAATGTTGTGGCAGTTGCAGTTCCTATTATCAGGGTGTTTATCAGAACGTTGGAAACCCTTCGCCATCCTATGAGACTTATTCCCGAAAGCCAAAAATTATATCAGGTGTGACAATGAAGTTCCCCTAATGTCCGCACATGTCATGCAGAGTAGCGAGTGAGCAGTGACTAAGCAGAAACATATTAACATGTCTGCGGTTGTGCCTTGTGTGTTGGTGAAGCAAGTAAGGCAGTAGTGGCAAAGTGGTGACAGGCTCGTTTTCATCCCAGCAGGAAGATTGTTAGAGAATGCCCACTGTCTTTGAGTGGCACAAAGTGTTTAAAGAGGATCAGGAACACAACGACAACGAAAGAACTAGACTTTGCTTTGTTGTTTTATTCACTTTGAGTTTGTTGAAAAAGGTTGAACAGTGAACCAGCATTGTTTGTCTGAGAAGACCTGAACTTTTACCCGATGCTTGGATCTTGCATTGTGAATGACCCTGCTCATGGTGTGTTCACTACCGAGGAGTTTTTGGCCTAAAAGTCTTTGGGGCCTTTTCATATGTAATACTCTGGTGACATTAAAAACTGTGATAGTTCAGTGACTCATTGATGAAGAACGTGTGTGGGAATGAGATTGTTTCTGTACAAGCTGGAGCAAAAACAAACTCTGCAGCCCAATGAAGTGAAGATTGCATCATCCTCCTAGAAAGAAACATTACAACATTGCATATTTCACACAATTTTTTTTTTTCATATCCAGTACACACCATTCAGCATGGTGTGCATTGGTGGTTAGCAGGATTCACGACCCACCAGTACATGGGTTCGATCGGGACCGTGACATTTAACGCTCCTGCTGTGACCCCCTTTTCACGAAATAATGATGAAAGTGGAGTAATTGTTGGGATGCCACAGAGAAACTGGGGAAGCCCCGGAGGAAAACTCCGTGATGCCTGGACCACGGCCTTGCCCAACACAAGTTGTAAATCTGAGCACCGCTGGGAATCGAACCCGGGACCCCCAGTATTACAAGCCCAGCGTTCTAACCGCTATACCACCGTGGCAGTTATTTCACACAATGAGGGAAAGATGAATGTTCTTTTTTAAAGCTTTTTATAATAGCATTCATTTCCTTTATATAACTTATTAAAATATGGCTATTTTAAGAAAGATAGGCACAGAAGTGCAAAATTAGGCAGTTTAATGCCATCCATTTGAGTGCATGTGTGTCTCATTTAATGCTTCATTCTGCTAAGGATAAGGTGCACTGGTGGGTTGCTGTGTTAGTGGTACTGTATCTCATTCAGGAGTTGAACATGCGTCTTGCCAAGTTTGATGAGCTGGATTCACTGATTCGGGGCATGCTTTATGTGGAGACCAACAATCCCTGTGAGTGCTACTACTGGGTCAACCCTACAGAGGAAGGGCGCTGTGAAAAGAGGTTCTTTGACTTCAGTGATCCTTATCCTTTTCTGGTAAGTCATCATTGATCATAGCAGTCCAGGTGCAGAAATATTTTTTCTTGCATTAAGCCACATTTTCATTCTGAGCAGCAATATTTGGTTTTATTAATGAGAAATACAGTCCAGTCCCTATTTGTCAGCATCTAAATTATTAAAATAAAAATTTAAATGTAACCAAATAGTTGCATGTTTGTTTCTTTATGTTGTCCCCCCTCTTCAGCTGGAACAGTATTTTAAAATAGGTCTTGATTCGTGTATCCCACATCCTTACCACTTTGCAGTCCATAATCATTCTGCCATTTCTCTTCCAGCTTTGGTTTGGAAAGTACTTTGATATTTGAGTCTGCAAGTGTCCTTGTATAGCTTCCTGCTGTCTGGACTTCTACATTTAACTTCACTGAACCCTTTTCAAGAAGTCAAAAATATGTTTAACTTCAGCTTTCCAGAATAAACCATACATATTGAAGGATGTGAAATGTTGTGGCAGTTGCAGTTCCTATTATCAGGGTGTTTATCAGAACGTTGGAAACCCTTCGCCATCCTATGAGACTTATTCCCGAAAGCCAAAAATTATATCAGGTGTGACAATGAAGTTCCCCTAATGTCCGCACATGTCATGCAGAGTAGCGAGTGAGCAGTGACTAAGCAGAAACATATTAACATGTCTGCGGTTGTGCCTTGTGTGTTGGTGAAGCAAGTAAGGCAGTAGTGGCAAAGTGGTGACAGGCTCGTTTTCATCCCAGCAGGAAGATTGTTAGAGAATGCCCACTGTCTTTGAGTGGCACAAAGTGTTTAAAGAGGATCAGGAACACAACGACAACGAAAGAACTAGACTTTGCTTTGTTGTTTTATTCACTTTGAGTTTGTTGAAAAAGGTTGAACAGTGAACCAGCATTGTTTGTCTGAGAAGACCTGAACTTTTACCCGATGCTTGGATCTTGCATTGTGAATGACCCTGCTCATGGTGTGTTCACTACCGAGGAGTTTTTGGCCTAAAAGTCTATACAGTACAACCCCGCTATAATGCGGGTCGCGGGGGATGGGTAAACCTGCGTTATAGAGAAACCGCGTTATTACGGGAGTGCATCGGAAAAATCGGTACAAGTACTGGATGTACCTTATGGAAAAAGTAATAAATAATTAATTTGACTTGCATTTTAATATACCTTACTAAAATATATTATACTGTAATTATGAGAAAGTGTATTGTACTTACGTAAAATATTTTTCTTAGGTCACTTGCTTTACACTGCACTCTTATACAGTACAATAATACATATTTTGTATGACAATTATACACTTTGAATACTTTTTACGCTACTAAAATTATGAATCTTGAGTTCTGTGTGAAGGATAATTGATGCGCTTTTTTTATTTTTTGCTGCACTATGGGCGACATGAGGTACCCGCGTTATATCCGGAACTGTGTTATAGAGGGGTTGTACTGTACTGAAATTAGAATATCCGCCATATTCGCCAGATTTGGCCTAATGCTACTTTTGATTATTTCAAAAACTTAAGACTGCACCTGTCATTAGCAGTTAAATGTAATAAATAGGGTCAGGGTGGAGAAAGTTGGTCCAAGAGAAATAATTAACAGCTCTCTTTTTGTAGGAGAGGCTACAGTTTGTGCTCAGTCTTGCTAGGTTTCCTTTGGTTTGGTTTGATTTTTATGTGACGAAATTACTTCTGCATTTTGAGTTACAAAGGTGCGTGGAATATGTTGCAGATTGTGAACATTGGGTCAGGTGTGAGTGTGCTTGCAGTTTATGGACCAAATAACTACCGGAGGATATCAGGCACGAGGTCAGTTAGTCATGCTTCTGTCTTGTTTCCACATACACACACTTCCATCTGAAGTGCTGCGCTGTCCTTTTCGATAATGTGAACTGAAACTGCCCCTCTGTATACCGCCACCCTTGCACTGTGCCCATGAAACAGAAATTCCATCTTTAATTTCAAAGGGACTCCCCCAGTAAAATTCCATCTCCACTAACCACCATCTGTGGCGCAACAAATGTAAAATTAAACATTGTAATCAGATCTGATACAGTATCATGTTATTTTGTTTCCATTGGATTTACAGACAATGCCTGGAATATTTAGTTGTACAAATACTGCACACCAACAATTTTGTGTCAACAAATAATGCCCACTCAGGTAAGAAACCACTTATAGCAACTCAGAGAGGGAGCTAGGTTGTTACTTGATTTCAGCGATGACATTCTGCATTCAGGCAATTACAGTAAATGAACCTGCACTCAGAGGAGCCTTGATTTAAAAATGGAAACATTACCAAGAATACGTGTGCAGGAACAGGTAGGAATCCGATAATTCTGGTATAACACTTGCAGATAATCTACGTTCTTGCCTTTTAACAGGGCTGGTGAACTGTTCTGTAAATGCACATTTTGAGTAACATACAGTATCCAACCACAGTTCAGTTTGAACACCAATTGTGGGCAAAAGGACAGGATAAAGCATTGGTGAAGAAAAAGAGATGTGCGCCTACAAAGAACAGTGTCCTGGTGCAAGCCATCAAAGTATTTCCAACCACTTCTTTCATTTTGGGGTAAACCTTTTCATCAGTTGATGTGATGTTGGAGATATTCTCAGTGTTGGGGGGGGGGATAAAAACTAATTATTTGAAGGATGTGCGAATAGAAGACCTTGAAGACGTGTTAGTTATTAGGATAGGGCAGTTGAATGCAAAGAAATGAACAGTAATTGATGACGCTGTTAATTAACAAGCAATGGTACTTAGAACATGAGAAATTTTGTACACAAAAATAGATATGTGTTTTGCTTAAAAAATTAGATTATAGTAACAATGAATGCTATAAATGGAAAATAACAATTAGAAAATAAATAAACAGATACATGTTAACAAAATATTGTTCTAAAAGATTCACCCAGTTGATTGGACTTATTTCTTCAATAGAGTGATAAAGACTGTAAAGTATGCAGACGACTTAGTAGTATTGGCGAAGGAAGAGGAGGAATTACAGAACATGATGGACAAGTTAGTGGAAACAGGTAGAGAGTATGGAATGGAAATCAACATTGAAAAATCAAAGGTAATGAGGATAGCACCGAGAGCACAACCATTGAACGTTGTAATTGGAAACCAACAGATGGAGAATGTGGAGCATTTCAAGTACTTGGGAAGCATAATCACGACGGACGCTCTATGCACCAAGGAGGTAAAAGCAAGGATAGCCATGGCCAAGGCAGCTTTCGTCAAGAAGAGGATACT
>NW_019060448.1:1020292-1034764 GCF_000696155.1 Zootermopsis nevadensis | reverse complement strand
CTTATACAAGGAAAGAAGATGACGTTCCAGGAATTAAAGCGAGAAGCCGAGAATAGGGACAACTGGAGAGCTCTTTTTGGGCAGAGCAATGGACCTGTCGTAAGACAGAACACTTAATAATAATAATAATAACAGAATTTTGTTTGCTGTATTTTAGGATGTAGAATGGCAACAGAGATTATTGTTGTTTTTTTGTGTGTTCATTCATTATATGGATTCTGAATTTTGTCTCACTCTGAGAAGTGATTGTCAAGAAGGAATGGCTATAAATATTTCAATAAATTTTGTAATGGTTATGTTTCAGTTTGGGGGGAGGCACATTCCTTGGGCTCTGTTGTCTGCTGACAGGGTGTAATTCTTTTGAGGAGGCAATTGACTTGGCAACTGGTGGAGACAACACATGTGTGGACAAGTTGGTCAGAGACATCTATGGTGGCGACTATGAGCGCTTTGGACTGCCAGGCGATCTGGTGGCTAGCAGGCAAGTGACTGCATTTGGCGCGTTATGTGGGTTACAGACAGGCATGAAAAACATAACATCACACAGAATGATTGAAAAGTCATGTAACCCATATTAAAGTTTGTATTTATGGTTGCAATTCAATACAATTTGTTTGGATTAGTAAAGACATAATATAACTGTTATTATGCAAGAGCTCATGCAGGTCACGTCATGCTGTAACCTGCTTGTGCGAGTCCATCAGTTGTCTTTCAACAGAGCGTTCATTGTCTAACACTTCTGGAATCTCATTCTTACTTAACTTTCCAGAATGACTTTAGGGATATATTTCCCGATTCTCCTTTGCCAAACCGACAGTATCTTCTGGTGAACCGTTTCCAAGACACAGGAAGTGAGCAGAAACTCTTCACCAGGTTGTATCTTATATGAGGAAAGGAGTGAATGCATGCATCACTAAATGCAGTGGACATTTCAAATACTTAATATAACATTATTTTTATAATTTCAGTGTGATTTAATTTTTAACAATTAGAACTTGTGTCAGGAATGTGCTAAATCTCTCTCTACATTGCATGTCCACAGTTTTGGGCAAATGAACTCGAAGGAGAAAAGGGCCACTGTGTCACGGGAGGACCTAGCAAGGGCCACACTGGTTACCATTACCAACAACATTGGCTCCATTGCACGTATGTGCGCACTTAATGAGAAGGTAGAACGTGTTGTGTTTGTGGGTAACTTCTTAAGAGTCAACCCTATATCCATGAAGCTACTGGCCCATGCGATGGATTACTGGTCGAAGGGAACATTGAAGGCTTTGTTTCTGGAACATGAGGTAAGAAATTCCCTGCTTTAGTAGAAGCCGTTAAGTCCACCATTGGACGTTATTATAAGTCAGTTCAGTGCAGTTTATGTCCAGACTGACTGTTTCTCTAAAATTGATTTTAATATTATCCTCCTATTCATTTGACTAGAATTCAAGGTACATGCAATTACCCTGTGATGCTGGAATTTCATCAGATGTTTATATTTTTTGGAGAAACATTATATTCGAACTGTAAACTGAATATCAATGCAGTCAGCTTGGATGTAGCATTCATCGAAGTGTTCAGTACCAGCACCGAGTTCTTGGCAGAGCTCACATCACCTATTCCTATTGCAGATTTGCAGTCATACAAATTATATTTCAACAGTGAAACATAATTTATGTCATAAGCCAATATGCTGCTCATATTATCTTCATCAATACTACCATCATCACCATTATGTTGTGTCCAAGTGGTTAGCATTCCTGTTTCATATTCAGGTGGCTTTAAGCAGACCTTCCAGGCGAATGGGATAGATCCATAAATTATCAAATTCCTAACTCGAATAATGTTCGTACCAAGTTTAATGAAAATTCGCCTCTGTCCTCCCTTGCTTGCTCTTGAAAGCTACTGTGCAACATACTGGTTAGATACTGAAGTGATCTGAATAGTTAATGAGCTCAAGTCTGAGTAATTTGCACTTTACATTAATTCATTCCTGTTATCAAGAGAAAATCAAGTGAAAATCAAGTGTGATTTGAAATTAATGTTAATATCTTCAGGTCTTCATAGTCTCTTTTTGTTAGCTTTTCTTATCCAAGTTTCACATTAGGGCAATCTTATGTCACTGTGTACGACTAGTTGTATAGTGTACCATAGCCTGTTTAGATGGACCAATTGTCTGGTCTCTTCATTCTTCAGACTTATCACTAATGAAGATTTGTTAAAGATGTGGGAAGAGACCAAAGTCACAGGTGGAAACCATATTGAAATCTTATTTCTACCACGAAAACATATCATGCTTTGTTGTATCGATTCCTTGTGGGTTCAGTTCAAGCAGAATTTATTTACACTATTACAGTTGCAATTATAAGTAATTATTCATCACTGTGCTTGGAAAGACAATGAAAATAATTGGTCTCTCTTGATTATGCTTTCTGTCTTCTTAGTTTTGTCTTTAATTCACACTGGTCCTTGTAGTAGATATAACACTGTCAACTGTGACTTTTATTCCTCACGTTCGCTCCTTCATGACAGGTAATCCACGTTCACAGTATTTGCGCTTTGAGGTAGAAGCACAGATCACTCAGCTGGCTCAGAATCTAAGCTGTCAGTCCACACTGTTTCACTCAGCAACAATGCATTATTCTACACAAGGCTGCCACAACTTCTTCTTCTATGTCTCTCCAGTCCATATTCGGTCCATGGGCTCTTCAATTCTCCTCTTCCATTCGGTCCTATCCTCCGCTGCCTTCTTTCAATTTCTAATTCTCAGGAGCAGTGTGGCATCCGTTTGAACTGCATCCTCCCATCTGTTCCTGGGTCTTCCAACTGGTCTTCTTCCTCCAACACTACCTTGGAATACCATCCGAATCAGGTGACCTGCCCATTGGAGTCTCTTGATTTTTATAAATTTTGACAATGGCATGTCTTTATATAATTTATAGATTTCCTGATTAGTTTTTATCCTCCATTCGCCTGCTTCTTGTGTTGGGCCGAAAATTTTCCTCAGGATTTGGCTGCCACAACTAATGATACACAAATTCAGTGTTCCTTTCCTGACATTTCTCCATGGTGCTAGCATACCTCAGAAGGATGCAGTGTTCCCCAAAGAGCAACGTGAAAGTACTGGGGGGGACATGTGTTTGCATTCATCATCCTGTAGCACTGCTTTGGTTCTACTGGCATCTTACATGACAATAGAGTAGATTCTGGTTAATTGGGCCTTCGGTCAATCGGGTCAGTCGTTTATTTGGGACAAATCTTAAAGAACAAACGTTTTTAACTCTTTACGTGGAACTTCGCTCAATTGGGGCAGCCACTTAATTGAGCCAAAGTGTTCTAGTCCCGATGTGTCCCTATTAACCGGAATACACTGTATATATGCACATGACATAATTTTTACCTGTCCTAAAACTTGTAATGCCACTATCTGCTCACTGTATATTTTAATTCTTATCTACTTGGAAAGTAGGTGAGAATAATGCCTATTCTGAAGTGAATAGTAGCATACATTTCCTACGTCATTTTCCCTCGTAGTTTTGTAGTTCTTTATTGTGTGATGTGGAATGTTTCAGGGTTACTTTGGGGCTGTGGGTTGCCTGCTGGAATTCAACAGTCATGTCAGCTGAGCCTGATGCACAAACATTCCTACATTGTCACAACATTCAAGTACTATAGCGTTAGAGCACAATAAGTATGTCCACATGAACTCCTTAGTACTACACTGCCATGCATACTCCATTTATACAGCATAGCAGAAGTGTTCGCCAAATGTGGCATTTTTAGTCAAGTTCATGTGGCCAGCGATACCTAACAGGGAATGTGTGTGTATGTACACACACACACACACAATATTTGATGCTGTATTATTTTTTAATTATTGTCAAGTTGTTAGGAATATTGCTGTGTATTATAATTGTTACACAAATGTTAAGAAATGCAATTTATAGACATGTTTTAATTTATTGTTAACTGATTATGTATGTAATGAAGTATACTAGACTTGAAATAAATTAGGTATTAATCTATTTTAATATACTGATTATCATTAAAAATATTTCTGATACAGCTTGGTTTTCTGAAATATATGAAAATCATACTTGGGTACATATTTTTTTACTTGTGAAAACCCTACCTCAGACATAATTAATTGTTAGGATACTTAACCAGTCTTTGTCATTTCTGGGTCCAGTGTTACATGAATGGAAACTTGAGCTGCATGACATATTGCTTCTGTCTAGGGCATGCAAACTAACAGTGATAGTGTTGTTATGCAATGAATGGAAATCAGTAAGATTTGAGGTTTTCACAGCGGTGAGTATGAAGATTTCTGTCTTCTGGGTTGTTGCGCTGTGTAGTCTGGTAGATGTTAACCAATGTTTCAGAGGTCATATTGCCTCCGTCTTTCATCGCCCTGATGATGGAGGCAGTATGACCTCTGAAACGTTGGTTAACATCTACCAGACTACACAGCGCAACAACCCAGAAGACAGAAATCTTCGAATGGAAATAAGTTTGGTGCTGGATTATACCAGTGGAGATGCTATAATAATTTCTGAAGGGTCAGTTATTACAGCAAAATGCAGTTTTTTCAGTATTAAAAACATGTGGCATATATTTCAGGCTCCTTTAATGATGACACCCATATTTTCTGCACTGAGACGTAATGAAAAGAAGTTGTTTAATCAAAATATTCTGAGGAAAAGGAGCCAAAAAGAGAACTCTTCAAAATTGCATTAAACAAAGATAAATTTCGTTCAATTTTTTTTAGTTTTTCTCCTTTGTAAGCAGCAAATATTATCCATATTGCCAAAAAAAAAAAAAGAGAAATATGAAGAATAAAGATATGATACTAGTTTGCCAAACATTATTTAGATTCAGTTTGGAACATACGTTCCTCTGGGGAAATTCATCCTCAACTTACAGGGCACATACAAGGACCAAATGCTCATAAATTTGAGGATTATATGAGGCTGATTTTTGTTGCTTAGTTCCATTAATTTTCACTTTACAGCATGTAAGAAATGTTTAGAGAAGACACCTTGAAACAAAGGTGATGATGCAACACAACTTAAAGAAATAGTTGTGGTTTAAAATGGCAAAGCATGGAACAGCTGAGAAATTAATGTGGTAGTTTGGTTGAAAATCCTGAAGGGAAGAAAGAGACAATTCAGATTTGTGTAGATGGGAGAAAATCGTTGTGCTCTTGATTTTTCTATATAGCGCTCTGTTCAAAACAAAAGAAGAAGGATGTGTATTTATTATTTCTGTCAGAGCCAGTTGGTAGTAATGTGAAATGCAGGACCAACTCTCTACAAAAACAAATTCTCCACCAAACATACATGACTACACCCCCCCCTCCCCCGCACAACTGAACCTTTCAGCCAAATGGCTCAAATATTGCCAGAAATAATAAATATGTGTGCTTCATTTGTTTAAAGAACACTAGACAGACAATATAAAAGTGAAACAAATATTTTTAAAAATACTGTAAGTTGGTTAAATCTTTTACCTCAATGTAACAATTTATTTTAAAATATAACTTAAAAGTACTTCACATCACACACTTGGTTGTGCAATATTAATATCCTTCCAGAGTCTAACATGGTAACAACAAGCTACAAACTCTTTTAATTATATTTGACAGGCTTCTCCAGTTAGTTAAAAAAATGCTTTGTTGTGTACATTCATGGTTTAATGATGCTGTCAGTAGCTCAGACTATATTGCACCAGATGATTAATGAATAATGAATTGGAAGGGATATGGATGGAGACAACTGTTGCCCAATTTAAGGTAACATCTGCCTGGAAATCCATGAGAAGCCAGTCAAGATGGCCAGTCTCAGCTGAGATTTGAATGTGGAGCCTCCCAGATAAGAAGGAATGCTAACCAGTCAGCCATGACAGTCTGTGGCAGCTGAAGCATGTATTTTTCTTGTAATGAACCTACGAGCTGTACAAAAAACTTCTCAATGATTCTCCTCCATGGAATTAATTACAGTTTCAGTGGCATGCCGGACTTGTGCTACAAACAGGATACTACACACTATACAGTAAATGGGGCGAATAAAATGAAAACATTACAAGAAAAAAACATGGAAAACCTACCGCGTGTGCAGCTGACTCTTGAACTTTGCAGAAGGAAAGACACGTGGACTCCTGCCATGAACTTTTTGCGTCGATACGAAACAGGTGACGACTTCCTGCAGCGCAAAGCGACTGGTGATGAAAGCCTTGTCCACCACTTCTAGCTTGAAACGAAGAGGACGCCATTTCACCTCACCATAACCCCCAAAATTCTGCACGCAGGAATCTACAGGAAAAGTTATGCTGACGCTGTTCTAGGATCACTTGTACACTACACACCAGAAGCAGTACCAGTGTCACATATTGCGACCTCCCTAGGAATCATTTGAAACCTGCAATCGGATCAAAACGTAGTGGACTGCCCAGTACTGGCATCTTGATGCAGCATGACAACACTCAGCCGCATACTGCTCGTGCGATGACTGGTGGTATTATCTGTGGCTGCGACTATCGAGGACAAGCGTTTCGTGTGTCATCCGCATCCTCCATACCTGCTTAACTTTGGGCCTCTCAAGGACGCAATTGGTGGAAAGACTTTCCACTCTGAAGAAGAAGGGTTAGAGGCAGTGAATGACTGGCCACGCAAGTGGCCAAAGGAATTTTTTTTAAAGAGGAATCCAGCCAGTAGTGAAGCACTGGAGAAAACTGAACACAATGGGGATTGTATTGAAAAAATGACAAACCTGTACTGAATCCAACTGCAATGTACAAGCTGTAAAAAAATATTTTTCATTTGACTTGTCCGTGTAATTTATTGTTAACTGCTGCTTTTGCAGTGCACTTTATGCCACGTTCACTAGGCATCACCCCAAACCTATTGTTCCCTCATTGCATGTCTTCATTCCTCAGATGCCACACCAGTCTAATGTTCATCTGTTATGGAGGAACAGAAAATTTTATGATTTGAGCAGTGTTTCTCGGCTAGTATGTAAAGTGGGTTTAAGTGTGCGGTATGTTTAAATTAACATTCTTCTTAAATATGGAAACAGTGCACAGTTATTTCACTGGCTGTGCTACTGGTTGCTTGTTAAATTATTGTTTCCTAAATATTGAAACTTCTGCTTCCTCCTAGTAAATGTTTCCACTTTATGTGGGACACCAGGACATTGGAATTTGTTGATAACGTATTGCTTCCTTAAATTACATGTTTCATTATTTAAACTGCAATAGTCATTCTTTTATATTTGTTACACATTTTGCTTATTCAGAGCAGTCACTTTTCATGTTATGTCATCATCTTAGTCACTTTCTTGATCCTAAAACTTTGCTACTGTCATATTGTATAAGCATATCACAAATGTTTGAGAAACACTGGTTTTAGAGCAAGTTAATCAAGAAGGTTAAAATTAGCTGGACATGAACCTAAGATCAGGAGAAACAACAAAGTCATTGGTTATGAGATGGATGGATGGAGTTATTTCCAATCAGGGGCATTGAGTTTTTTCTTTTCTAACATGTCTAGACTTGTTTTTATGCCCAACAGGTCTCGGACACAAATAACCAATACCAAGCTGCTTATCAAGGGGTCATGCAACTGGAGTGTGATGTTTGATCATTTGTCTCTCAAGTATATGCTATGTCACAGGTCAACCATCAAACCATTTATCCCATAGTATTCATGTTTCATTAAAACTTTCTACGTAAGAAATAACATTACAAGAAAAAGAAGTCACCCAGCATAGGCCGTGGCTTGTAGACCTGCTTCAAGGGCCATCCTCCACCTAACACCAACATTCATTATATGTATGTACAGAATTTGCATCCACGAGCCATACCACTACCTGTGGCATGATGCTTGGTAAGAGGAGAAACTTCATCTACATACATTGCCGTACTACAAACCCACTTGGTGGAGTGTCTTAACTGTAAAACATTTCAGTGCACATGGACCGACAAATCATTCATCTGTTGATTCAAGTCCAGCCTCCTGAGTAAACTGCTGACATCTACTCCAACATTAGTCTGACATATGAGATGTTACGGTCTCATGGTGGTGAGTATGAGGCTCTTCTGGAAGAAGTTTATCAATATTTCAGAGGTGCTTGTAATCTCATCACCCTGATTATGGAAGCAGCAGCACACTAGTAAACTTCTACCACACTACACAGTTCAACAACCCAGAAGACAGTCACCTTCATTGTTGCTTTCTTGATTCCTTCCATACCAGGTAAAGTGTTTCATCATTTTTGTTTTTGTTTGTTTGTTTGGAGAGGCAACAACTGGGTTCTGTAAGTACAATTTATTGCTTTCAAAATGTACAGTAGTAGAGGGACAGAGCTGCATGCCAATGAAATCAACAATCACAGTATGCTATGTGACAATAGTGAAATGGGGGTGGGGGGTGCAACTCTCTCCCTCATAAACCAACAATCTGCATTTGCTAAAGACAATCCAGTAATTCATTGTGACCATTTGTAACAGTCTAAGTCATAAAATGCAGGTCACTGTTTCTGTCTTCAATGCAGAATGGTTGCCACTCTTATAGTAAAGTTATACACCATTGAAATAAATGAATAAATAAATAAATGTAACATGAGTTGTGAGGCTTTTATGTTGGTGAAAATGTGGATTACTTGACACCATGTAGTCTTGCAGCTGGTTACCAGTTTTTCAGAGGAACTTATTGCCTCCATCATCAGGGTAAAAAATGGGAATGGTAAGTTCACCCAAAACACTTACCTACCTATAAGACTACCCACATCCCAGATCATGTTTGAAATAAATTTAACCCTCTTGCTGCCAACTACAATAAATCTGCATCTTAATTTTATTTGAAAATTCTGGGTTAAAAATTGCTAGGAATAGACTACAATTTATTTTACAATTCTCTGTACATTAAAGCGTTTAAATGCTGATTTAATCCGGCCCGGACACTGTGTGGGGAAACTGAAATTCCTATTATTTTAAAGGTCACTAACAAGTATTTACATTACAGCAAATAAAAATTTAACAACATAAACATATCCAACCATATGAATATATGCTGAAGGACTGGACAGGAAATAGCTATGAAGCAAAAGTAAGAAAGAGACCAAAATAAATATTTTAAAAGTTCATCCACATCAATACTGCTTATGTGTATATTTTATTATGAATATCAGCTATAGTAGGTATAAATTAATATATAGCACACAATATAAATACGGGGGAAAAGGCGTTAATTGAGTAATGAGAATGTCATGTAAGGTACAGTGACTGGCCTACTATGGTCAGTGTTCACTGAAAGACATAACTAAAACAGTTAACAATAATTAAAAGAGTGTGATTATGTATTTTACTTGTATTTAATTTTAACAGTATCTGTACTGAATTATGAACATCTTACTTCTAGTGGTAGATTCAAAAGACAATACATTTTTTTTATTTTCCAAATTAAGTACACAATCTCATAAAAGGTGTTGATGTGAAATACTTCTTTGGGATAGACTGTCAATTCTTGCCTGATGTGGCAGGGTTATCCCTTTCCATGTCAGTGAACGAGATGAGCCAATGAGACTCAAGACAGGTCCTACTAAGCCACCCAATGTTCAGAGGCTGATTTTTAAATGGCATGTAATTTATACAAATATTAAGAGATGGCAGTCATGCAGAATATTTGCCTACAGTACCAGGCTTGGCAGTAAGAGGGTTACACAATATAGCATTCAACTGCTTTAAGACAGAAACTCAGTTTTGTCATTACATCAAGTTCTGTCCATAACAGGATAAGTACACTCCAACGTACAAGCTTCACTTTCTGATTATAAATGTCAATACAAAATTCTAATTAAGTAACAACAGGCAATATATGATGACTTTCCCACTAAAATACAAACAACATTAAAATATATGTATACCAACCAACAAGTTGTCCAACGTGCTGCAATGCCTTCTACAGTGTGTACTCGTTCTAGTACTAGTGACGTAGCTAGAACAGGATGAGATCAGGGAGTGTGACGAGAACTCTGTACTTATCCAGCAAGCAGCACACTGGATACTAACAAATGCATGGCATAATACTAACACCTATCATCCAGTGGGCAAAAGCACAAATGCAATTCATTTTTAAATTCTATTCCCCAGTCTTTTTCATACGTTTTTACAACAACAAATTTTCCAGTGGAACCAGTGTTATGAAAGTTTCAAAAGGACATCTATGGGTATTTTAAAAAAGATATGGCAGTGCATTTATGGCCACAAGTGACGCTGAGTGATAGAAGTACATTAGAAATGCCATGCACGACTAAGTATTCGCATGTTATCTGGTAATTCAGGCAGTTTGTGACAATTCTGGTCTTTATTTAAAAAAATTCAACGGAAAAAGGGAAAGGAAAATAAGTTATGGAATGTAAGAAATTAATGTCTGTTACAGAAGCTGCAATATTTATATATGGAGGGATAAAACACTAGTTGTGACGGAACAGTAACCATGTCACAAGGGCATACGAATAAACCAAATATTAAATGAAAAGCCCAATATGGGGGGCGGGGGGAATAATAAGTGGTAGGGAGAAGTAAATCAGATATACAGACACTAACAATTTCTAAAAAAATAAATTGGTATAGTACAAATGCATTAAGATACTGTTCCCAAAAATGATCAAATCAGGTACATAGAGGCATTAAAATTTGCTTAGGAAAACTGAAATCTTAAGTACACAGCATTAAAAATACTTCTTAGAAAAACTGTATCATCTGGGGTATAAATAAAATAAAAAGCTGTTTGCAAAATATTGAAATCAGGGACACATGCATTAACATAACACATACGAAACCAAAAATGACAAGAGTACAGGTATTTTAAAATTACTTCCCTACATAAAAAATTAAGATTTGAAAGGACCCCTAACTAAGGTAGTTCAAATTACACAAACAGCACATATTAGACGGACAGCTGGAATTTAGTAGCAATGATCTGGAGCAGTCATCACGTCCTTGATGCAACCAACAAATCAAGTGGTGAACAGTGTTATTGATTTATTATATTTCTGTAACATGTCTGTCAGCATTAGATGCAATTTGTTCTTATGGGAGCTAGTATTTTACTTCAGAGTATGATTATAATTTCCAGAAATATATCCTAGTGCAAGTTAGGGTCATGCAAATGACAAATCAGTGGATATGAAATGCCTGCCTTCAGTTTAAAGTAAACTTTTTGGAATATTCTTATATAAAACTACAAATTTATTTGATGCAGAGATAGATCAGTGGACATATCTTAACTTCCCTGAAATCCACTTACTCCACTTATCACTCCAGCAATTCTGACAATGTTCAGTTCAAGCCAACAAAACTAATACTTTTGTACCTCATCAAGAATGGTCCATATTTATACTCGGAAACACAAGATACATAACTTTTGTTCAGTTGCAATGTTACTGGGAGCACAAGGCTTGGGTGAAACAAGGCATCTCACCCACTGGATGATGGAGATTAAAATGACTTATATAAAACTAAAAGTAAGGACTGGCAGTTAATTAAAAAAATAACAAAAGTCGAGTCAGTTGCCTGCAGGCACCACTACTGGGGATATTAAGTAGCTCAATATTTTCGATGTAAAGAAATACAAGGCCGGATTTCACTTTGGGCTGAGCCCACAGGATCTAATCCTGTCTACAAAAGCTCTAGGTCACTGGGAATACTATTACAGCTTCCTACAAAATAACATTTTTATGTATCAGGTTCTGTTATCTGTAAAGCCATAGTCTGTAGGTCACTGAATTTATACAGGGCAACCATTTTGTACCAGAATGGTCACAAAGGGATGTCTCCTGTAATGCTTTGTCCCATTCTGTCACAAAACAACTGCCCTGAGCAGTAACGTACGTCCATCTGTGTGTTAGCATCTGCTAGTACCACCACTAGGGAGGAGAACAGTCCTATCCTCCGCTGCCACTGTATCTTCCTTGTCACACAGCAGGGGTCTGTCCTCCTTGGCTGGGCTGCGGGAACGGTCTCCTCTGGTCTTTACGCTGCCATTCAGCTCTGTACCTGGGGAAGAGGCCCTACCCACTGGACTGTTTGGGCCACGCACTGATCCACTGCTCGTTGACAGTGACTGCAGCATACTCACATCATTCCCGAGTCCCAGTGGGCTCCGCTCAGAAGCCATGATGCACCGCTGAAGAGCTTCCCGATCACACTGCAATGCGCACACAAGCCAAAATGAGATGTGTCATGTGTAAGGCTGAGATGAATTTGCACAGTATTTTAGACCTAAGTAAATAACCACCTACATAATACATTTTATCTACCTACCTATGTAACTGAATCCGTGGTACAGAGTCTTGATTAGTTGATAGTTAATTAAGTGATCAAGAAATTACACTTATGAAACCTGAAAGTTAATCACCAATTTAAAAAAGTCCACATGCAAGTGGTCCTTCCCTTGAGCTTTCCCAACCAGTGTTTTGTATGTATTTCTTATTATCAATACATGTCTCACTCTTATCAGATATAATTTCCTCCTGGTACTCAAAAACAGAAAATAGACATTAACTTAAGCCTTGAACCTAGGAAGAACTTCCAATGTCCATTATTTTTATAACACCAAAATATATTGTAACAAAATCTGTTGGTTTATTGATGATATACAGTGTCCCAAAAAGATGTATATACACATTTGATGAATAAAATAAAGACATTTTAACAAACCAAACCACTACATGTCAGCATTGACACTGAGTGAATTAGCGCATCTAGTGTAGGTGTTCACCACCATTAGCTTCTTCATTGCACAGTTGACAGTGGTTAGCAACTGAATTGACAAGCGGCCATTAAAGTTGCTGCTGGGATTTAAGTCCGTTGAATTTCTTGCTGGAGCTCTTGGAGCTCTTGAAGTATCGTTGACTTCTTGCTGTACACCACGTCCTTCTAGTAGTCCAAAAGAAAAAGTCAGGTGGTATTGAATCTGGCAATCATGAAGTGTACTCAACAGATACTCTGCATCCTATCCATCAGGGAAAGATACTGCATGCCATCTGTAAGTGTAGACCACACTAGGTTCCCCTCGCAAACACAACACATGGATATCAATTAACAAGGTTGATATTCTGTATTACAATGTGTTTACATTTTCTGGGACACTGTATAATCATACCAAATGCCAAACTTAAATTAGCAAATGGTTCATTAGTTATCACTATCAAATGGAAAAATAAATATAAGTTTCACTCTGTTACAATGTTATTTTCTGGCAGTCTACATCAGTGGTCCCCAACCTTTTTTGTGCCTACGGGCACATTTGAGAGTTTATGAGATCGTGGTGGGCACCAACCAATTAACAAAGCCAAATTTTCTTTTCTCTGGACAAATAAGATATGGACACAAAATAATACACAAAACAACATGACGTTTAATGATACGAGAAACCACGCAATCAAAAATACGTAGTTTTATAAGCACAATTACTATTAATCAAGTGGGTAGTTAGTATGATGTTTGACGCTGCATTTCATCGGCCAGTTTTTCAAATTTGGGAGTGTAGGATGATGTTATGTAAGACTTGAGGTTCTCACAGCGGTGAATATGAAGATTTCTGTCTTCCTTCTGGGTTATTGCGCTGTGTAGTCTGGTCGTTGGGGACCACTGGTCTACATAGTGAACCATCAACACAAACTCATGTGCAAAAATGGTTCTTCTACTACTCTTTCCAAATTTAAACACACCCATTCTCTGCTTCAGTTAACACACAGCTTTTCACATTAAAATATTAATTCAAAGACAGATGAATAAAGCCTGCCTCATATCTCAATTTCAGTCAAGTAAAGTGCAGCCACTTTCATTAACCAGGACTTGGACCCGTCCACAGATACTAACTTGTGACGCGTGGTGACTTGCATCCTTCATGACTCGGCTCAGAGTTGGAGAGTCAACTGGTCCCTGGCTACGATCATCCTCATCCAGGGAGTGCAGGAGCTACAGCAAAGAGACAAGCATACAGCACGTAAAAAAGATAAGGTAGTGTCTTATACACAACAAAATATGGCGTATATAAAATCCTGCATTTTCCTGTGGTTGAAACTGTGAGTGAAGGGAAGCATCTAGAAGTGTACAACCACACCTGCAAAGTTCTAAGCACTTTCATTTCATTGCTGTAGTTAGCGCTGAACACACTATCTTAAACAACATGAAACATAGCTGCAGATAGTTTTCAACTTCCAATCACTAGCCTA
Source organism: Zootermopsis nevadensis (assembly GCF_000696155.1). The sequence continues at coordinate 1,020,539 of NW_019060448.1, read as the reverse complement.
GCGATATAATACACAATGAAATGAGTATATGTTAGCAAATGCCTTTGCTACGTTTATTAAAGGTGGAGTGTCAGGTGGTGAGTGTCAGGCTGAACCAATGGTCTTCCATCACACTGCAGAAACAATAATTTTGTCCCAAACATTTTTCTGATGCATACATACATTTAGTACACTATGAATAACGTAAAAGCCCACTATTCCCACAATATTCCACACAGTTTCATACAGCTCTAAAAACGTCTATAAA
>NW_019060448.1:908877-958962 GCF_000696155.1 Zootermopsis nevadensis | reverse complement strand
GCAGCAAGGACCTCTGAAACGTCGGTAAGCTTCTACCAGACTACTTCTGATGATGGAGGCAGCAAGGACCTCTGAAATGTCGTTAAACTTCTACCAGGATACACGGGGCAACAATCCAGAAGACAGCCATCATCATTGTTCCTACTGTTCTATCGTTACCATTGCTACTACTATATCTTATTGTCACGGATATTAAATTTTACATAAGTATCTTTCCTACGTATCACTTCTAAAGTACGTGAATTAGTAGTATAATCTTCTTTGAGAATAAATTGGATGAAAATCCAATCACATCAACTTCTGGTTCAGTGAGACGGAAAGTTCTGATTGTGGCAAGACTGTGGCGAGAGTGACATCGATTGTGTCCAACTGCTGTTACTTCCAGCTCCCCCACTTTCAAAATCCAGACTTTTCCTTCCTATGCTATTGGGTCTACGGCACTGTATCGGTCCTTACTCTTGTCGGTATTTCAAAATTGTATCTGCCATGATTGTGGAGACGCGAGGAACCTCTTAGTTTACACTCATAATGTTTACAGAACGGGTCTGCAGCATTTCTGAAGCGTTTTACGGCTTCAAATATATAGTTCCCTGTCTTTATATTGTGGAAGGAAGATTAAACAATATTTTGGGTTGTTGCGACGTATAGTCTGGTACACATTTACAGACGAAAACCTGAACTCACACAAAAAATATTTTGCTTGAGAATTGCTGAGAAATCCGCCCTGTAGCCTTTCAACAGAATAGGTCTACACGATAACTTACAAACAAACTGAAAATTCTCTGGATATCGAAATCGAAGGTTCGACACAGTAACACCAAGTCAAAAATGGACACGAACCTCAGCTAATTTCATTCCCCTAATAGCCTTGTAAGCCTGGGGTCCCGGGTTCAATTCCCGGTGGTGCTCAAATTTATAACTTGTGTTGGGCAAGGCCGTGGTCTAGGCAACACAGAGTTTTCCTCCGTGGCATCCCAACAATTACTCCATTCACACACAGAAGAAGGCAATGGCAAACCACTTCTGGATCATCTGCCAAGAACGTATATGAACAGGTCCCAATCCGAGAAAAGGATGGAAGGATCCTGCTCATGTGGACCTGTCGTCAGACAGAACACTAAAAAAAAAAAATCTCGTAGTTATTCAACAAAATTCCCGCCTGTTATGCAACTATAATATCCATTATCGTATTCACTAGTGTCACCATCGGAGCATACAATAAGCCAGTTGGACGTAGCACATAGACCTTACTGCTCGTTTGAGGTCCGTTTTAATATAATAGACTTTCATGCATTTCTGTAGAACTTAGATAACTTGTCTTCGCGTGCTTCCCTGGGTTGATCCAATTCTGGGAACGACATAAGGTATTTAGTTCTGAATATGATAATTTTAATGTGAATTGTTAGTTGTGTAACTCTGTAAAATGACAGGTTTATGACAAAGCGAATTGTGTTTCGGAATGACCCACTATAGTTTTGTCTGCATAATTTTTATTTTATTTTATCTACGCTGTATCTTTCAGCGCATTTGGGCCTTCTTTAGGTTCTCTACTTAAGAGTGAAGAAGCCTGTTGTGTGAACTTGTATTATCCAGTAAGTCTGCATGCCACGGTAAGTACTGTACGCTGGCCTTGTAATCCTGGGGTCTCGGGTTCGAATTTATAACTTGTGGTGGTCTAGGCAACACGGAGTTTTTCTCCGTGGCATCCCAACAATTACTTCATTCACACACAGAAGAAGGCAATGTCAAACCACTTCTGGATCATCTGCCAAGAACGTATATGAACAGGTCCCAGTCCGAGAAAAGGATGGAAGGATCCTGTTCATATGGACCTGTCGTCAGACAGAACACTAAATAAAATAAATATAGAGGGGTGTGTATATTGAAACCTATCGGTCAACACACACAACACTGGTAACGCCATTAAGTTCATATCCAGAAAGACACTTCTCTAAAATCTAGAAAAAAAACTACCCTCCACAGAATAAGACACAATTCACATAGGGTAAATGGGGTTAAATACGAGCATAGTTAAGGGCACTTGTAAAATTTGGACTTTAAGTTCAGGAAAAAAGGATGCAGAGAGAATGGTCATTTATCGAAGGCCTTTATCTACTTCCAGCATCAATATGATATACAGAAGGTTAAATCGGTTTGTCTTACAACCAAAAATGCTTATCCCACCACAGCCGTACCACTTCTTCAGAGTGCCAACAGCATGAGCGCTGTTCCATGAAATTCCACTGGGTAAAACACACGAGAAAAAACTAAAGGTGTTCGTATTATCTGCAGTGCTCATATTTGTCCGAATCCCCGTACCTCAGAATACGCACATAACACGACTACGATAAAAGACTATAATCTAAGAATGTATAACTCGAAGCCCAGAGCATATTTCATATTTTAATTATTTTAGAATAGAAGGTTAATTATTTTAATTAATGTTAATTAAGTTAATTGATCACATCAACCGATGTAATGGTATAGTTTATGTAATAAGTTAGGAACCTGAAGATGAACCAGAGGGTTCGAAACATGTCGTCTATCAATGTGAAGTAAAATACGTGCATGAACTTATAAAGGTTATACATTTTTTGTGAGGAGATAAAGCATTTGGTAGCCGATCATTACATACAATGTATAGGAAATTCCACCACCTAATTCCTGAATACCGAGTCACAATGGTAAATTCTGGCAAAGAGGAGATTACGATAGATTTAATTTTCTTTAAAATTAAGGACGCATTGAGAGCCACGCCAATCATTTGCTCATCTATGTTGATGTGACGTTTGAAAATTTTAGCAGAGAGTGTACACGATTCTCCCCAATCTGAATGTCGGCCAGCTGTTACCCCTCGACAGGGGATGATGATGATGACCCACCCTTCAATGCTAGGACTGCCAACCTAGCAGGTTCATCTTTCTACCACTTGTACAGAAAAGACAGCTGCCTTCTTAATACAGCGTCGTTTTACTAGCAACGACAGAAGAATCAAACAAGCCACAAGACCAGAATTTGATGCTCGATCAGAAATAGTTCTTAAATTTATTAAAGACGTTTCTCACTTGATTATATTCGAAGATCCAGATACAAAGTTTAAATCTACCATCCACCTAACAAAATCCAGTAGCCCACAGTCTAGCAATATTCTCAACAAGAACGATTTCATACAAAACGTTAAGAATCACAAGTGTTAAATGTAAACACGAGACGATAATAGTAACAAATTCATATACGTATCTGCAGTACAGATATTACTTAGTGGGAGTACATTTCAGCGCGTGTTCTGGGAGTAAATATCAAACCTATCTGTCTTAAAGATTTCGTTCTTTGAATGAGACTAGGGCAGAGAGCCTAATCCGTGAAATGGTACATCTCGATTTGTCACGCGTGTCAATTATTTCGCCCGTGGATCCGTGGTTCAATTCACGAAGTCTCGAATGACAAGATAATTTACAAGGATGTACAAGAAACCTATAACGGCCTATTTTAAAGTACAAGCCCTAAATTTTCAGATTAAACTAAAATCACGTAAAACCCTAGACTACCAGAACATCGGGTCCTGCGAGCAATCGAATACGAACACATGAGGGCGAAACACCACTTTGAATCAGAAAATTAAAAACTCTGCTTATTTATATTTATTCCATCTGCATTAATTTTCTAACTCGTGGCAATTTTCTAGTACAGAAATTTACAGTTATAAAAACAAGGACGGTGATAATGTATTATCAATAAGAAAGAGATACATCTGACATTTTGTGATAATGAGACACAACGAACATCATTTTTTGGGTTATTTTCCTTTCTTCAGGAAGGTTATGAGGCCACTACGTTGTCTGTGTGTGTGTGTTCCTTTTAAACTTTTGAGAGAAAAAAACTGACCGATTTTTACGAAGTTTTGTATGAGGGTTATGCCACCAGAGACCATTCAAACTTCGTACTTTCCCATTCCCTACAGTCGATAATAAAAACATGACGCAGATTATAAATATAACTACAAATTACGTGAAATATCGCTTGTAAGCCAACGATTACAAACTTTGAACTTATATTCCACAGAAGAAATATAGAAACTCTGTATAGGCTAAGTGAAGAACATTCTGTGATATGTTTAAAACTGAAAGCGAAAAATACAGAACATACGATCCGAATCGAATCCGACAGCATAACCATCTACATAGGGTCACAGCGCCCCCAGGCATGAGCAACAGGTCAGGTTAAAAACTCATATTACTACCTAAACACAAAACCAGCAGCACAAATTTCGCACAAGTAGAAATCTGGACAAGAGGAAAGTGGGTTTAGGATTTGTGCCCCGAAAATCCTTGTGTGAAATTTGAAGCACAAACACATCCCCAGTGACGCGGTGTTTTCATAATACGATTGCACTGAACTGCAATAGTGAAAACGAGGAGCTCCCATCTGTCCGAATGTCCCGGAAATACAATTTCAGTTCGTATCTGCCGAATACACGAAATAAAACTTCACATTTTCCTCAAAACCGGTTCACCGTAAGAAAATTTCGATGCGTCATATAAACACTTCAAAAAATAACACATTATTACTAAATCTGGGCAATGTTCCTTTGACATGAGGTATATTTCATCCAAAAAGTAAGTAAAATTACACAACATTTCAAAATTTCAGAGAAAATTATTACCATACCTTAATCTTCACAGATATTTACATGTAATTATGCAGTAACCTATTTTTTATAAAACTAAAAGATCAGCACATAAAGAAATTTTTTTTTCCATCTTTTCGCGTGTCATCCATCTACCGCCGTGGTTAGGAATGCGTGGAGTTGTACATCCACTCCCCATATGTCTGCATGGAGCGGTGTTTACTTACGTGTCAGACCTAATATAAAACATACTGTTCCCATATTCAGGGTCGAGGGCGGTTTAGTCCTAAAGATGGAGGCAGTATGTCCTCCGAAACGTCAGTATCTACCTATAAGTCCACACGGAGTTAAAACCTAGAAGCCCAACATCGACACTAAAAAAACTTGTCTCGTCACTGCAATAACTTAACCTAAATGCCAGTGAGCTATGAAAAATCACAAACAGAGCGTGTGAACTCCATTGGATCGCCAGGCGACTTCCGAGGATCCAGTCACATCAGACTCCTGAAGATGGGGGACAGAGTTTCTTCCCGAAACGTCGGTTTACTACGGTAACCAGCTAACGCGGCTGATTGCCCGAGAAAATTTTATTTGTATGGTCGTTAAGTTTACGATCATACTGATCAAAACGAAAAGTCCCAAGTAAAAGATCGAAACTGCGATCTCCGCTTTGATAGACATTTTATTAATACGTCATCAGAAGTCTGGTGGGAGTTCCGTCAGGGCTGCCAATCACACGGAATCAACGAGATATAATCTTTCATTTCCCTCCCGTCGCTGGAGTAGATTACAGTGGTGAATGTTGTAGCACTCCAAAGAATTTGCAGGTGGGGTAGATATCTCCAAAAACAGATAAAAACTGTGGCTCGCGTGCTGCTGTTCTTTTGTTCCCCGTGTCGTCTAGCAGACGAACCAATAACGGCTTCTCTAGTTTCTCCCACAGTTATCTGACAAGTGACCTAGTTTCGTCGTACAGGATTCGATAGCCTCTTGCAACTGATGTAACTATTCTTGTTATTTCTTGAAATACTATCCGATGGTTGAACATCACTATAAGACGAAAGCTCGCAAACGACCATGAACCAGTTCCCCATCAAAATGTTTGGTCTTCAAAGTGCATGTGTTACGAGGTTTCCCCACCACAATTCTGTATGCATTTCTTGATTTACACATTCCAAGCATATCTTAACATTCTTGGAAATAGCTATCCAAACAATACGATGTGGCATATATTCACGTTTCGATCGCATGAAACCTTCTTCAGGTTCGATGTGTCTACGTGGTCATTGCATATGTGTGTAAAAGTGACAGTTGAAATAAACATCAAACATCAAAAGAATAATTTACGGGGATGCTGCGTCATAGAATCGAATTACTTCGTCCCTCTTAGATCCGAATAACTTCTCGATCACTTTGCTTCAAGTCATTTGCCGTTTGCATTCTTCTCTAAGAGTAAGAGTCAACTTTTCACAACAGTAAGACACAGTTTCTTTAACCTCATTCTGTTCTTAATCTGATTACGAACATTATTTCCACTTATTTCTTCATTGTCCGCAGAAACATTTTGAAGCATTTTCAAATTATGTATTACCTTCAGTTACTTTCAATACGATTTCTCTTCAGATGTTTTTGTTGTTGTAACAGACATTAACATTCTGGCTCATTCTCGCTGTTGCATTGTGCGCTTACAGTCTGGCATGTGTTCTACAGTGCTGCTCTCTGTGCTGCCTTGCTTTAATCAGTGAACAGAAGAACATCTGCCTGACAAAAACAGGCTCCAAATCTCGGTGCTCCCGCACCTGCCTCGGCCTGTCGCCACCTGCCGCAACACTGCGGAACCCACGCATTCACTACCTGCCGAGCTCCGATGAGGACAATATGGCAACCGACCGAAAGACTGTTGCATCAACATGCCATATCACTAGAGATACCAAAATTGTAATACTACCTAATATAAAGAATACCAATATGGCTGTGGTGCGAAATTCTAAGATAGGATCAACATTCTGGTCATTAAGTTTAGTGCTGTGATAGTTATTTGAAAAGTGCGCGAGATTTATTGAATAAATTCTACGGCCAAACAGAAAATGACAACATGGTGAACGCGCGAAGCGTCTGCTTTGATTAATCAAGTGACGTGTTATAAACACATCTGTATGAAATATCTTGGTCTCGTTTCGTTCCGTTGTCATGACTGTGAAGCTGTAAAATTCCTGTCTAGAAGAGGCTTCACATTCTTCATTTAATGAAGAGATGTCATAGGGAGGACAGCATCACACTCAAGGTTAGACTCTGCGTTTGTACTTACCGGAACGACCTCATTTTACTACATTCATTTCGATTAACAATCAAATTATAGAGATCAAGAAATATTGGGCGTGTCGCTGGGATGAGGGAAACAAAAATACGTACAGAGATTTTGATGAGGAAAGTTCTTAGAAAACAGCCACTAGGATAACCTAAAAGACGACAGAAATGAAGAATCTGAGATTATGAGGATGTGGATTGGACTGAGCAGGCCTGGATAAGGATATGGAAGTTAGTTACATTGCTCTGTAATTTTATTAGCAGTGTTGCCACCTTCGGGGTCTGTTTCCATCATCAGTAATTACGAATACCAGTCAGTCAGCCGGTGCGCGAGTCAATAAATCAGTCAGAATAATTTAAATCACGGTGGTAACCACATACACCACCTACTTTAACATTTAACAGCTCCGAATTTAATTCACTTCTCCAGACAGCGTTAACCAAGTGACATAAGTAACGGAAGAACATGTTTTCTTTGAGGTACGGCCTGAGTTTTTAAACCCTCTGAAACAAGCACACAGATGGTCGTAATTTTATCAGATACGCCATCGCCTGCCCTCAGTTGGCAGCACTGCAGTCCATTATACCAAAGCCTCGTCCCGAAGTTTGTGATAAAGACAGGAGAGTGAGAGGCGATTTGTTGTGATATTCGCCCCACAACACTCTCCTACCCCAGATGCTCAGCTGTGGTCTTCCTCAGACCCCTCAGATTTACGTCGGCCGTAAGAATTCATTTCTTTAATAAACGATTATACATCAACTAAAGCCATGGATACCAAGAAACATGGTATTAATGGCGGCATTCTTCGCGTGTATTCACGATTATTGACAGTGAGTTACAGACACACACTGTCCTATGTACTACTCTTCTCTAGACCAGTGGTATTCAACATTTTTTTGTTCGCCACGGTGGTCTAGCGGTTAGAAAGCTGGCCTTGTAATCCTGGGGTCTCGGGTTCGACTCCCGGCGGTGCCCGAATTTATAACTTGTGTTGGGCAAGGCCGTGGTCTGGGCAACACGGAGTTTTCCTCCGGGGGCTTCCCCGGTTTCTCCGTGGCATCCCAACAATTACTCCATTCACACACAGAAGAAGGCAATGGCAAACCACTTCTGGATCATCTGCCAAGAACGTATATGAACAGGTCCCAGTCCGAGAAAAAGGATATAATCTACATCTAAAATAAATTAAATAAATTACATTACTGATTATTCAGTGTTTATCATAAAATAATATATATTTTTTTAAATTTCACGTACCCCCTAAGATGTCTTCGCGTACCCCCAGGGGTACGCGACGACCACTGCTCTAGACTTCCATCAACTTAGCCTGGCTACAATTGATATGTGCTCTGATTGGCTGTTGAACAAGTAATTACTTCTGGAATAAAACTTATTAAACGAACCTGCGTGTCAGGCAGACAGAGTGCCCGAAATGAGAATGGAAAACGTGACAGTTTTGATTTTTGGGTTATAGTAAAAATTAAGTGACACGTACCAGTAAACAATTCCTAAGCGTCTGACTGAAACCTTATTTAGCTATATGCCTGTGTAATCCTTTGGAACCCAATGGTAACTACGCGTCCCACCTGCTCCAATATTCAGTAAATCTTCGTTTTGTGTTTATGGGTTTTGTATGAGTCTCACTGTAAACATCGATTACTTGTTTAAACAGCATTAACCAGTTATCTTGGTACTGTTGAAGAGCTGTGTTTTCTTTTCGACATGAATTTAACCTTTGTTTATATTACTAGGGCAGAACGCTCCTTTCGGAGCTCCTCGGAGGGGTTGGTCAAGTTTTTAAAAAGCAACCAACCCCTTCGGGGGGGTTGGTTGCGTTTTAAAATCTTGAGTAAGACACTAAACTCGGCATTGTTGTGTTCCACAACAATGCCTAGTTTGTTTATAGTTGACATTGTTGATGACGTAATTTATTGACGACGACGAAATCACAAATTTTTATAGTAACATTTAAACGGGTTTCTGTTCCAGAGGGTTAAATCACAAACACAGTTTCAATTAATAGCATCTTAAACGCTTAATAATTATTATTCTATTATTAAATTGTTAGTCAGATTTTAATCTTGACACTAGTAATAGCACAGAAGAACATGTAACACATCCAAATATAATAATATAACCTTGTAAAAGGCAAGATAACGTATATACTGTAATGAATATATCCTTTAGATTTATATTAACAGATGAGCAGAAACCACAGTGTGTTCTCTGTTATAAAACATTATTCAATGAAAGTATGCAGCGAGCGAAAGTTCATAAAGAATTCATTAACAAACCCGCTGAATATTTTCGTACGAGGCAACTAGGACGTCATACAAGACAAAAATCAATGTAAAACAGCAGATGGCTGTGATAATAAAAATAGTATTTTTGTTTCGAGCCCGCAAAGTAGCAGATAAAAATTCTGCCTGTAGATGAATCATTTACATATTTAATTACGGAAAAAACAATTATATTTAATTATCAAAAGCCACTGCGAAGTGAGGACTTCGCTGACAATGTTAAAAACCACTTATTGAAATACTACAGAAGTAAATATTAACTTTACAAAACAGATTAAAGTAATTGCGTCTCTAACAGTGCTGACTTGCTTGTGTTCATAGGCATGAATCAAACATTAAAAGTATTGAACGTTTGTATTCTGCCAATCAGCACAACGCATAATACCGATACGTAATTTTGAATAGTCCGAATGCTTCATAACCGGAAATAAAATTTGTTGGTAAAAAAATTGTTTAGGTGTCAGCAATGATGGGAATTCAGAAACGTCAGGAAAGCGCAATGAATTAGCTGGAGATGTTTGAGGTGTCATACCAACCATAAAATGTTATTTGTGTAGCAACAGAAAGATTTCACAAAAAAATTGAAGACACTAAACGAGGTAATAAAAGTTGTCAATTTTGACAAAACTTCCTTTTATATATTAACGTATTTGAACGTACTTTATGCATTTTTTTATACTAGGGCAGAACGCTCCTTTCGGAGCTCCTCGGAGGGGTTGGACAAGTTTTTAAAGAGCAACCAACCCCTTCAAGGGGGTTTGTTGCGTTTTAAAATCTTGTGTAAGAAACTAAACTAAACCCCCCGAATGGAGGGTTAAAACTCTTGAACAACCACCCCTTCGGGGGTTGGGGGTTGGTTGCGTTTTAAAATCTTGAGTAAGAAACTAAACTAAACCCCCCGAATGGAGGGTTAAAACTCTTGAACAACCACCCCTTCGGGGGTTGGGGGTTGGTTGCGTTTTAAAATCTTGAGTAAGAAACTAAACTAAACCCCCCGAATGGAGGGTTAAAACTCTTGAACAACCACCCCTTCGGGGGTTGGGGGTTGGTTGCGTTTTAAAATCTTGAGTAAGAAACTAAACTAAACCCCCCGAATGGAGGGTTAAAACTCTTGAACAACCCCCCCTTAGGGGGTTGGGGCTTGGTTGCGTTTTAAAATCTTGTGTAAGAAACTAAACTAAACCCCCCGAATGGAGGGTTAAAACTTTTGAACAACCCCCCCTTAGGGGGTTGGGGGTTGGTTGCGTTTTAAAATCTTGAGTAAGACACTAAACTCGGCATTGTTAGGTTCCACAACAATGCCGAGTAAACAAATATAACGTAGCATTGTTTGATGACGTCATTTTTTGACGACGACAAATCACAAATTTTTATAGTAGATCTGAATAACATGAATTTGAGCGTACACGGAGAGTTGTAACCCTTTTTTGAAGTTCATGACAAAATGTAAACCAAAATTACAAAATTAGACTTCTGGCCAAAACGAGTCTGTGTGAATCAGTTGCAGTACGGAAATAGATCCAGTTTCCGAAGGAAAATGTGTTCTCTACCATCGCCAGATCCCTTTTAGAATTAAAACGACCTTGTTGAACTTCCATGCGACACCCCTTTTGGGGTCAACTTTCCATCCAACACAACTCATTAAACGTGGGTGCGTGTGAAAGATGAGAACACTGAAGTATTTAAATGCAATTCTCCCCAACGCATTTATGTGAGCGGACTTTTCCCCAGTTGTTTTATATTTGCGCTTAAGATTATCCACCACTGATCTTGACATTCGGACCGCAATATTAACAACGCAACATAATCCAGCTCATTAATAAGAATGTTTTTAATCTATTGTTTCATTGCATATTTTGTCTGATAGTGAAAAACTGGGAAATTAAGTCATTTTCAGTCAACAAAACACTTTCATGGACAGTCACGGGCACGAAGTATTTTGACTCAAGTTATCTATACTATAGTATGGTATTCAACCTGGGGTACGCGTACCCCCGGGGGTACGAGAAGACATCTTAGGGGGTACGTGAAATATTAAAAAAAATATATTATTTTATGATAAACACTTAATAATCAGTAATGTAATTTACTTAATTTATTTTAGATGTAGATTATATACTATGTATAACTTGAATTATACACCAACGACTTTGGGGGTACAAAGTTGAAGAGAAATTATGTCTGGGGGTACGCGAACAAAAAAAGGTTGAATACCACTGGTCTATAGTATTCCTCTATCAATCAAGCAAATTGCTGGAAGATATGCTTATCATGAAATAGGCCACAGCATTTCATTTTCACTCATTCATTCATTCATTCGTGATAATGAGTCTCATCACCCTGATGATGGAAGCGTCAAGCACCTCCGAAACGTCGGTACACTTTTCCAGACTGCACGGTAAAACATCCCATGAGACAGAGATCTTCTCACTCGTCGCTCTGAGAACCTCAAATCTCACCAAGCGAAATTATATATCTCGCAGGTTGCATAACGTCTCTGTACCAACTGAAAGTTACGTAACACCGAATGAGACGTGATCGGGCTTAGAAAAGACTAATATCGGATTGGTTGTAGCTATTCCTATGCGTTTTGCTGCATTAACTGAGGAATATATGAAAATCTCATGATAACTCGTGCTTCGTCGATTAAAAATAACTGCTCACCTCCTCAAATCAGCTGCTATTAAAGCCTGCGTGCCTCAGTGAACTAAATAAAAATGATGATAAGACTGAGGAAAAACACGACAATCTCAGTCAGTGTACGAGCTGGATTCGCTAACCGCGGCTTGTGGTTCCTAGGTTACACATCCTACAATGAACAGGGAAGATTCCCGCGATGCTACCGTTAAGGATCACTGCACTGAGCATCGTGATGGCAAAATGGCCCTTAAGGCTGTACGGTGGACCAGGTGCGATGAGTCCCCCTTCTCTCATTTATCAAACCGCCCCTCTGAAGATGGGGGCTGCTGTGCCACTAGGAACGCGCGGCCTGGTAGCTAGTTAGAATCCCGCTCGGCGTGTGGAATAATGTATCATCCTGTGGAGACAAAAGCCTTGCGATCGGCTGAGCAGTACTACCAAATATCGAGAAAAAAATCACATTACTGAGCCGGACAACCCTAATCACAAGTGCCAAGAGGGATGAAATCAAGAAGAATAATAATAAGAAGAAGAAGTATTTCAAATAAGTGAGAATATAGGCATAGGACTATGATAAAACAAGGCACTAGAACTTTTAAACCCATATCGTGAAGGATAAAGATTAATCTATAGTCGCAGTTGAATGGAGTTCATAAGCTTGGCTGCATAATCAAGACATTTTGGGGGAGACCAGTGCCAATAAAATATTTTATAGAGCACGTACAAATTTGAGTTCGCCGTGTCGAGGTAAATTAACGAGGTACAAACTCATTTAAATAGAGAATAAAGAAAACCCCCTGAAGAGACTATTTAATAGCTGACACCGGGAAAAGTCAACAAGTCCTTAATTCCTAGTCTGTTTGATAAAGATGGCGGTGATACCGATTGAGACACGCGAAATTATTGGAATTTCTTTCTTACTGACATAATTACGCCTTTTTCAGCATGGGAATAAATGGGCCTTTCACAAATTGCACTCTTCACCAGATAGGCTGCTATTAGAATGATTAAAGTACATAAAGCTACAGCCGGAAAACATAAACGAAAGATACAATTTAGAAGATCTAAATTTAAATGGGAGGATAACATCAAATTGGACATTAAATAAGTAGGTGTGAGGTGGGCTCATTTGACTCAGAACACAGGTTTGTGGCGATTTGTTAAACACGGCAATGAAAAGGCGAGTAATATCTGCATCAGCTGAGTGGCCATTAACTTCTTAAGGAGCACTTTGTTAGTTAGTTAATTAGTTAATTCACTACGTATTTAACTCTCCATTTAGTCAGAATTTGACGGAATTTTTCCTAACATAATACCAATGAAATTCTGTACGCGTTTTGTGTGTGCAGACTGTACCTACTTTTCCTGAGCCCAGCACCACACACACTGACTGTACAAGTTCACGGATCTGCGACACGGGGAACTGTTTATTTATATAAACGATTATAAAACTTTTCCCGATTCCTTCTACTGTATCAAAGTTCAAACGCGTAGAGACGTGGAAGTTTAATGAAAGCCGGACTATTTTTCAGAGTTATCATGAATGACAACAAAACAAACAAACAAACAAACACACGTAATCATGACATTGTAACGACGTGATAATTCAGAACATCGAGTTTACAACCGGAGGTCCGCGATCTCCCTTTCCAAACTCATAATTTAGAGGTTATGAGTGGTCTGAGTCAACGTAATTGGTAGCAGTGTAATGGAATCGATGTTCATCTGTTCGGATCGATAGTAGTGGCGGCCATTGTTACAAGAGTGGAGGAACCCACACGCAGGGGGAAGAACATTCTTCCAGTCTCCATTCCACTACTTTATTTTCTCACATCCCTCCCCACTTTTCCTCTTCGCCACTTCAGATGCTCAAAAGACACTTGTCTTTTTGTTCTATAATCTCTGTTATGCCTCTCAAATGTGAATGTGTTAGGTGGCATTTTTAATATGCGTTGACGCGAACACACCCACAGACGCTCACATTTACAGCAACTTCTTATTGAATGAAATAAATCTATATTGAGAAGAATTTTAGTATCTAATATCCACAGAAGTGAATGTAAACAGATGACGTTTCCTTGGTAACAACAATTCCGAGTAAAGTGTTCCCTAGGTACACTTGTTACACTTTTTCGTTCCCCTTTTCTGCCGAATGACCCTTCCTTATAGACGTATTTACGTCAAAAGAATACAAAATGTTGTTGACAACGTCGACCATTTAAAGGGATGTGCTTTAAATTACTTGCAAAGCGCTGTACGTGAGCCAAATTTGAATAATTCAGAACACTGATCACAAGAACAGCGTTGCCTGCCCGAGTTTCCTACCATCCACTCTAACCTACTCCCTACGCACACCCCAGCATCACCACCGGGTACGCCTGTGTGCTGACACACCCATTTCCGCATCAGTTATAACCAGGTACTGATCACGGATAATTATCCAGCTTTGGTGATGGAGGGTTGGTTTAAACTGTAGTATCTATCGGGGGTCTCAGTGGTTCCCTGTATTTCTTAGATTAGTTATTTTAAGTCCTAATCTAGCATCCTGACAAACGTTTGAATTATACATGAGACATCAGTTTGCTGAAAATGTCCATAGAGTTAAACTACCTGTGTTACAATTCAGGGAATAGATTCAAGGTTAATTTGGCACTTAACAAATTAGTAAATGTGTGCACAGTGTAATATATCTGGCGAGATCGCTCTATTTCTTCTCTAGATTCTTAATTCGTGAATGCCAACTTGTGACGATCTCTTATAAGCAGTCGGGGGCGAACTACCGAGGATATTTAGCAGAGTAGACGTTTTTCTGACGTAACAGCCAACATAATCATTTAATAAAAGTTCAGTTCTTACTTCAAAGATAAAAACAACTCGCCATGATTAAAAAAGATCAATTATTTATTTATTTATTTAGTGTTCTGTCTGACGACAGGTCCATATGAACAGGATCCTTCCATCCTTTTCTCGGACTGGGACCTGTTCATATACGTTCTTGGCAGATGATCCAGAAGGTGTTTGCCATTTCCTTCTTCTGTGTGTGAATGGAGTAATCGTTGGGATGCCACGGAGAAACCGGGGAAGACCCCGGAGGAAAACTCCGTGTTGCCTAGACCACCTCATCTTATTATTATTTAGTGTTCTGTCTGACGACAGGTCCATATGAACAGGATCCTTCCCTTCTTCTGTGTGTGTGTCTGACGACATGTCCATATGAACAGGATCCTTCCATATTTTTCTTGGCAGATGATCCAGAAGTGGTTTGCCATTGCCTTCTTCTGTGTGTGAATGGAGTAATTGTTGGGATGCCACGGAGAAACCGGGGAAGCCCCCGGAGGAAAACTCCGTGTTGCCTAGACCACGGCCTTGCCCAACACAAGTTATAAATTCGGGCACCGCCGGGAATCGAACCCGACACCCCAAGATTACAAGGCCAGCGAAAAAAAAGGTGGTTGTTAGAAGAGTCAAATCTGAGTGAAAAACTGAAATTACTCGACAATTTTTCGCAAAACTCTCGAATATAATTTTTTTAAAATCCCTTCAGCCGTTCTCGAGTTGTTACATACATAAAGACAAACGGACAGACGATGTTCATTGACGTGGTGCAGGATGAAGTTGCCACCAGCAACGTCGCTGGCTTTCTCCTTTGCAGAATAGGTGTGAACATGCATTGGACATTCTCTACCGCTCGTGGGACGGGGTACGACGCGCTGTCCTTACAATTTCTGAAGCTCTACCGTCTCCTTACCATTTCCCTGTACTGGGACAAAGCCGTGCAGCTTTTTAACATGGCGACGAGATTTAGACGGCAACATTAAATGTTCAGGGGACAGAAATTTCAATGCAGAAACCAGGAATCCCGAAAAGACCAGCCGGGTAGCGTTCCATCTTAAGCACATTCTGCAGCTGTTCCATTCCTGAACTCAGCCGCCCGGGTCGAGGGCTTCAGATACGTCTTTTCTATTCATCCTTCACTCTTATGTTCAGCTTTCATTCATCAATACGTTCGAGCAAAGCGTCCTCAAGTGCGAATCTCATCTAAACAATACGCATTGCTGTCGTGATGGTTTGAGACTGTATTTCGGTAGAACTGGGCGTCTAATGCTTCCTTTTCCAATACTCGAGATGATAAATGGTCAGTGGTGTAATGATTGACGGGAAAATGGAACGACTCGGAGAAAAACTTGCCTCAGTAACACTTCGTCTATCTTAATTCCCACATAAACTGACCGCCTGAGCTATGAAAAGACAAAAAAAAAATCCGATTTCTACCACAATCCTTCCGGATTTCAGTTTCTGCTTCGTAGATTATGTTTCTGGGCTGGTTACCATAGCAACGATGTTTTAGCTGTGATTTCCGACAGTTAAAACACGGTGCGTTTAGAAGGAGTCTATTTAAAACTTTTAATTATGGCGCGGGGATTTTACGCGCGTATGAGGACATGTTTTAATAACCAAAGAGTTAACACCGTGTGTGTGAGCGCATTTACAACAAAAAACATTTCTTCGCGTGTATGAATGTGTTTCAAGAGAGAAGTTCAGTATTAGAAAAAACTACGAATTAAGTATAAATTTGTAGGTAGTTCGGGAAATGGAGACGTGGTAGACATATATAAGATCTGCAGAAGCTATTTTAATTAAAAATATGACTGGCAATAAAAATTAAATATAAGGAATCTTTAGTATTTTTGTAAAGAAATATGGAAATTTTCACTCGGAATTCATGCATACGACCGTGAGCCACGAGTCCTACGTAAAAAAGTTGAAATTGTTTAATCTATTTGTTATTTTAAATGTCCGATAGACACGGTCAGGGAAATCCTTAGCCTATACATACCAAATAAAGGTGTTGAGCAAATCGTACACGGGTACAGAAAAGGTGAAAACATGGGGACAGGAACAATTATTAGGACAGTTAGTAGAGATTCATATGAAATTAACAGATAATGAGGAAGCCACTCGTTATTTCAGATGACGGTTTGTTGCCCGTGATTGAAAAAAAAAATACATGGACAAACGGACAACTCTGAGGAAGTGAATAAAATCTCTCAAGAAGCAGTGGATTTACCAGTTGAAGGTGATTTCACAAATGAATGTAGAAATGTATCACAAGGCCAAACATCCAATAAAACATATAAAACATAAACCTGTATTTGCACTGACAAGTTTTGATTGCGTCCAAAAAAATATCAATTACAAAGGATGTTCACATTTGAACGACTTATATTACAACAGACAAAAGTTAATTCCAGCCACCACGCCACTTACAAATATCAAATCTGTGTAGATCCTGTACCGAAATTCACCTGAACAGTACATCGATATCTTTTCAGTGCTACTTACAAGCCTTTGAGGATGCAACACGAAGGATGAGAAAATTCTGGGACAAACTGATCTGTCCCAAGGATCAGATAATGGTTTTCAGAGTTTACTTAACGATGTCTGTTGCAGAATTTACAGAGCGTGTACGGTAGCTTATGGAATGGACAAGGTGGTTCCCGCTGAAGGTGAGTGAGCGCGTTCATAAACGTGCTTCCCGCTCGCGTTCTATGTATTGATCACGCAGCGCCGTGAGCCTTATGCAACCCACATAATATCGCCAGCCAACACTTGGCCCTGCTTCTACCAGGCAAGAATTCTGACCATACTCGTAGATTCATTGTGTATCGACCGGAAAATTAATAAATATCACGACATACGTACACAAACACAACAGCTGGTGCCTTAATCACAGACTTTCATGCGATCAACTCTGTTGTGTCTAGCAGACGACTGTCATGGAATCAAGTTGCAATAAGCAGGGCATGTAGAAGGAGCATGAAAGTGAAAATGCACACAGAATTTTCGTAAACGCAATTAAAACACGAAGACGTAATTTGGACTGTAATAATTGATATTACAGAAAGGCAGTTTAAAAGTATGATTTGATATGAAATGGTTTGGGGTAATGTACAATGACGGATTTTCTTCTCTTAATAACATTTATCCTCAACTTTTAACTATCATTATGATTGGTCTTCCCTGAACAATTCATATTTATCCAGAAATTAGGCCGGGCATTTCTTCATTGTATTTAATTAGCGTCTCCCCATCGCCATTTAGTAGTTCCAAATCCGACATTTCCAGAAGATTCCCGCCAAAATTCTGTATGAATTCCCACCCCCGGGCAAGTTTAGTGTTTATAAAATACCTTTCTGATACAATTATTTAGCTGGTCAAAATATTTCCAGTCATGAAACACACAAGTAAATTTATTTATTTATTTTTTATTTATTTATTTTGACTGCAAATGTCCAATTATGGGCAGATTCAATCCTATTCATACATTTACACTCTATTTCGTTCAGGATCCATGTTGATATTGTGGTCCCCCAAGTCTCTCAAATGATATTTTCTTTCCAGATTTTACAACCCATCGCCAGCTCACAAAATATCAGTGAGGACTTAAAATCCGTATCAAGCCAGTGATAATCTAAACACCAGAATGTGAGACAGTCTAATTATAAAACAGTTTAATAACAATCAGATCTCAGGGGTCAGAGGTCAGGAATGGCGGATTATGGGCACGTCCTAATCAACTGTCTTTAATTTTTAATTAAAAAATTATGTTTCTATCTATCAGTAACCATGTAAACTATTCGTGCTGAAGTACGAAGTATTTTATATCACGCTCATTAGATGTGAATAAAAAAAGCCTTCGGAACTTGAGTGTACTCTGCAGAGTACACGTTTCTAATCTTGTTTTATCCATCTTCGTCTGACATCAATATTTCATCATAAATATTATTCTGATCTGCTACCATGCTTTACAAATAGACCTACTTGAATATTTTCATATTTACAAAGCGCTTATTAGCTGTCTTTGTATGACAATTTTGTCATCATTGGTAATATCAGGACATAACACAGTAATAATAATAATAAATGTGACAGGTGTGTGTGCTCGCGTGTATGACGGTAAGTAACAGATCGTCTAAACTTGACGTTGGGTCCCAGCAACAATCATTGAGTAACAGCTTGTTCCTTTACATAGACAAATGAACATGTCAGAGATAACAGACAATATCTATATCGCGCTAAATGACAACGTGTGGTGTGCTAATCCACAGCCATTAAAATTAATAACCAGATGTGAGCTGATTTCTACAAAGCTTTATGCATCCCGCTGACTTCCTGTCAAATCGCGTCAAGTCCTCGAACTGGCCTCGTGGTTGGACGGCAGGCAGGCTCGTACTTCGAGATTTCTCGTTTCGTTTGTTTCTACATACATACCGCATTTTAAATGGTCAATTTCGAGCTAATGGAAGGTTTCAGTTCCGTACCGCCATTTTGTTGCAACAATCTTGCCAAACGTCGCTGGATCGTGATTTTCATGACATCAGCAAAGAATTGTAACGAAATGTCACAATCGGCTATTCTCAGAGAAACTCGGGGACACAATTTCCGGATAAGTCAATCAGGAAAATCCGCCCCTAACCTTGATACGTACTTCAACAACGGCCCAACAGAACCCGAGAATACTGAATACATGCAGTTACAGATCACATGTTTGTCTTTGGACGAGAGACGTTGAAAGCGAGCCCAACACATGTCAACCACAATGTCAACACCTCGGAAACAGCCATGCAGAAAACAAGTGGTACTTACCATTCACAGCCGAGCAGAACCGACCCGAGCGATCCGCATGAAACAAACATCGACACAGCAACACACCGTTCACCACCGCCTTCCACGCGCGCGGTCGCACTTCTGCCTTCTCGGATCGAACACGGCACAAGCGAGCCGGTAGCTCGCATGCCGGCCGCAATGGCGCTGACATCCCCTGAGTGTCACGAAATGGGAGGCGATCAGGCTAGCGGCAGAGATGACAAGAACCCAGTTCGATTCTCGAAAACACCTCCTCTCCCAATGTAGTACAAAAGCATAGAACTTCGTCTAGAAGAAGGTTGTTTCTTTAGTAGACGGGATGATCTAACACGAACACAGTTAAAAAAATTAAAACGTCGTGACACAATGAAAATAAAGGAAATCAATCATTTTTAAATTAGGTCCCAGTGATGGAAGAAGGCGTGGAGGACTCCATCTCCCTAAAATATTAAACAACGGTCACGCCCACTCTAGAAACTCTAGAGAGTAAAATATTCCAACAACAAACAACATGGAATTAAATTTGTTGTTTGCTCGTATAGATAAATTTTATTTCTAAATCCGACTTTTAAATGCAGTTCATGGCAGTAAAAACAATATTTTTGCTCGCGTATGTTACCATATTACATGGACCAACAAAACGAAGACGGAAGGGGCTGGAATTATCTGCCCAGCTCAGAACGCAATCGATAGCACGCGAGTGCTGAACAACATTAGCACGGATGATACCGCCGCGAGTCAATTCCTTCTCGGGGAATTAAATATCAGACGAGTGGAACTCCAGCTCACACAGACTCGGTATTTAACTTCAGCATGGAATGAAGAGAATATTTGGATGTGAGAGTGAGGAGAGAATTGCAAGGGGACTAACAAACAACGTTGCAAATTGCACTTTTCAGCAAACATTATTAGGGTGATAAACCAATTTATTATTATATTTTATTTATTTAGTGTTCTGTCTGACGACAGGTCCATATGAACAGGATCCTTCCATCCTTTTCTCGGACTGGGACCTGTTCATATACGTTCTTGGCAGATGATCCAAAAGTGGTTTGCCATTGCCTTCTTCTATGTGTGAATGGAGTAATTGTTGGGACGCCACGGAGGAAAACCCCGTGTTGCCTAGACCACGGCCTTGCCCAACACAAGTTAAAAATTCGGTCACCGCCGGGAATTGAACCCGGGACCCCAAGATTTATTTATTATTATTTAGTGTTCTGTCTGATGACAGGTCCATATGAACAGGATCCTTCGATTCTTTTCTCGGACTGGGACCTGTTCATATCCGTTCTTGGCAGATGATCCAGAAGTGGTTTGCCCTTGCCTTCTTCTGTGTGTGAATGGAGTAATTGTTGGGATGCCACGGAGGAAAACTCCGTGTTGTCTAGACCACGGCCTTGCCCAACACAAGTTATAAATTCGGGCACCGCCGGGAATCGAACCCGAGACCCCAGGATTACAAGGCCAGCGTTCTAACCGCTAGACCACCGTGGCGGTAAATTACGCTAATAAATCATAATATTATTTTCAATCGAGGATACTGAAAATATGCCACAGATGACGTAATTATGTCCTACCTTCCCACAAAGTATCACGCGGAACATAATTCTCCTCGTTCTAAGTATCTCTGTATTTTGTAGTGTTTTCTGGAGGACCCCTATAACGACGCACTTCCAAATACATTTTCAAACAGGATTTTACTAAGTAAGATTTGTGGCTCTCGTGGCAGTGACTGCTAAGACAGCTGTCTTCTGGGTTGTAGCGATGAGTTATCGTCCTGACGATGGAGGCAGAAAGGACCTCTGAAACGTTGGTAAGCTTCAAACCAGACTACAACAGAAAGCCATCTTCTTAATATATTATAACTTTATTTATCTGGGATCTGTTAAACTAATCATCCCTTGGAGATTAAAAAAACTATTTGGATTAATTTTAATTTAGGGCCTATACTAAAACCAGAAAATTATTTTTAAGTTTCACGTTAAAATATTTAATTAATGAATGACGTAATTTTTTCCCTGTCTCTTTTAAGTTGTAAGCCTGCATGTATGAGCAAGGCGGAGGAAACATAGATCATTTCAAAGAAGAGATTAATTTGTTGCGTTTATACAGCTTCATATAGGAAACGTTTGTTGTGGCTGGAAACCAAACCAGACACAGCGACACGTCTGAAGGGAAATTCGAGCCATCACGTTGCACACACTGCAGCCATTGTTAAGAACTCACAAAGGGTTAACTGTCTAAAGATGGAGCTATTTTTAGTGGAAGGCTCCTAAATGTTGACGGGCAGGCTGGAGGCAGATATCTTACGAATTCAGTAAACGCACTGTAAATACACGCCAAGAATTATCCATCTTTATTTCAACTTACACACACGAATTTCTAAAACCAATGTTCGTTGTTTACGAAGAAGCGATAATGTCTTGATTTCTTTATTTTCATCTGACTGAATGTGGAAAATAACCAATCCCATAAACCAAAAATGAACGAAGCATCCAAAATATTGCGACCACAATCTCTTCTGTGCTCGTAGCTAAGATACGATGCTTCAACTTTTATAAAACTTGAATCTATTTGACAGATTGCTTACAAATCAAATGTTCATTTACCAAATCGTATCTCCTGAAGATAAAAACCACGCGAGGTTAATACGAATTTAGCGGAACGCTACCACAGATTACAACAAATTAGTCCATACAGAGATAAATAAACCGAAGCGCTGATAGCGGAGGATACTTGAAAGTGGGACAGCGATATTGCAGTCCGCAACCTGACCGATATTTATGCATCACTCCTTGAAATATTGAGAAATGGGAAGTGGGAGATTTTGTTCTGAGTTTCTTTGTTCCTGTTTTGTTACTTTTGTATTTTAAACCGTCATTTAGATTTGTAATAGCTTGCTGATGGATGCTTGGATTTCGTAAAGAGGGTCATGACGATGACAAATATTGGCTTTGAGAATGTACCGTCATATACCACAACCGGAAGTGACGTATGATGATCTTGTCGCCATTTCCTGGCGAGAATATTGGAACACAGAGTATGGGAAAAAGGAAATTCTTCTCTCTGGTGACACAGATCTCAAGCAGCGATTGTGTCATGACGCACTAAATGTCATTTCCACAGTCGCTTTCGTGTGATAACATCCAAAATACAGAGCAGAGACATTTTCGACAATCGTTTAAATCGATCTTCGCCGTGAATCTTTTCCTTTCTTCGGAGAACGAACATTTAAAAGTCCGCGTCGTCGCCATGTTAGTGTTGCTTTCCATTTTTCACGTGATTTAATCCTTGGGATCTTCAGCTCCAGTCTCAACGATAAGCTTATCATTGCTATTATAATCGAAGAGATGTATAATTAATTATGACATCTTAGTATTCTTTACACAAAACTAAACAAAAATGTCCCAATTCATTTAACATCCTTACACAGGCAAGGGTCTGTATATGTCGGTATATCACATAGGCATTTATTTTGTCTCTGAATCTCATATGAGCATTTCCTTTGTCGAAATTTTAATATCGGAGTAACACTTCTTAATATTTGGTATCATTCAGCTTCATTTTCAAAATAAAGTAGAGTTGCAGTGAGGAAGAAATTTAGTTAACATAAAGGCTCTACAAATGATGCGTAGGTAAATCTTACCCTTTTAAAACGTTTGGAACAGTATTGGTCTATGTTTAATAAATGTTATTTTTGTTCGCGTTTCAGCAAGCCTCTGAAATTAAACTCTCAAAGAAACTTATGCCTTAATTGGACACTAACGAGCCATTTTAATACAATTCACATTACGATATCCAATTTCCACAGGACAAGGGCAGGAATTATTCACCTCGCCACCACGTCCAAGCCTACTCTAGGGACCACCTCCCCCGTCACCTACATGACAATTGTGCTTGGGTCCAGCAACATGTTTCGTTTTAATAATGTCCTTCACCTCTGTCTAAATTATAGTTAACTGATTTTTATTTCCCCCCTGGTTTAGGAAGTACTGATTACAGAATTATTTTAATATTAAAATACGTAGCACGTCAACACATAAAACCTCAACATCGTGGGTCTCCTTTCCTGACTTCCTTGCGTGTCGATGTAATGTGGCTCCCTTTCGCTGTTCAGGTGCTAGTAAGCTCACAGACTAACCTTGAAGTACCTGCACTCACACAGCAATGATATCGGCTTGTGATTTAGCCAGCTAAAATGTAAATAAACAGTGGTTATTATGTTACGGCTATATAACGGCAACACACATGCACATTACAGCATATTTTCCGTCATTGCGTGACAGCATTACGAAAAATAAACAAGAAAGAGTTCCATCTTTTAAAGTGAAACACTCAAAACATTAGTCTCAAGTCTTGGAAACTACTTACGAGATACACAGCCGTCTTCCCTCTAAAAATTTCGTCTCTTATATAACAATTAACCTCCTTCTCTTTGCTTAACATTTGTCGTAAAACTGTCATACAACTGCGAATATAACCACAGATGTATCGACTTCCGATGTGTGTTTAAAACAAATGCGAATCTGATAGCGATAGTCTACTGTTTTACACGAAACGTAATTTTTTAACATTACGTATGACAACCATAACCTACAACGTACAATGCACAAATTCATATCTTCTGAGCAATTTCTCACGCAAAATGTGTTAAATATGTTAATTTAAAACATGATCTTGTCGACTTCATGTGTCCTTTCTGCTGTCTGGAATTCTGGCCAAATTACACGGCAGTTCACGTAACTTGTACGGTGTAATGGAGGATAAGATTAGAGGCAAATGATTATGTGACGACGAACAGAGCTATTCATTCACAAAACGTGTTGCTATGCGATCTCATTATTCTGTTTAATAACGAGAGACTTCAGCGCCTTCAACGGGTAGACAACCAATGGCCTTTGTCGAAATGTGGTTCCTAAAATTACGTAGGAATAAATGAGCTCATGTTTCCGCTGGTATGAGAGAAGGCTACACACCGGAGAAGCAATAATCCAGGAAGTCTAAAAAGAATAATCTACTGTTGTGTGATATTTTGTCCTATTTCTGTTTCCGAGAATGGATTTAATTGAATGTTGTACTCTAAACCACATCCAAATCCTATTGCATATAAACGAGATAATCATTCTTCCACACTATGTTCTCTGCCTATGTTGTGTCTGCGTACTGAGTCCTAACATGAAAAGCGTTTATTTCAGATTCACTGATTCATGCTGTTGTGAACGGAGCGCGAACTCTTCGTGTGACAGCTGCTCCTTCCTCGTGTTGCCTTGATCTGCCGATAACATCATGAGGAAAGGTGTAGCCTGGCGAGATTGGACTGGCTATGAAACAGATGCTACGCCACATAACTATCCTGGATTTTACGGACTTCTGGTGCAGGAGGCAGACACAGCGAAGGATGGATGTTATTTTCGGTGCGTGGAGTACATTAAGATGCCAACCACGCTCCGCTCGTGTGCCTTGCCTTCGGAAGGGCAGGCAGGTGTTGTTTGCAGCTGCCGGCAGGTGGCAGGCGAGATGATCTGGACCACATGACGAAAACAAGTGAAGACGTGACCCCGACCATCTGCACGAGTATTACGGGGTTCGACCGAGGGCCACCAGTGTCGCTGACACACTTCCGGCCCTTGGTCAAGTTCAAGACCATCTGATAGCGGGCAGCTTCAGGCTTCGTTGCACAAAGCGATGGGTGGTTAGGTTATGTGCGGTGATATTACAAGGAGCAGTCAGGCAGCGTTGATGGGCGCTCGACGAGGAGGGGGTTTTCTTTTCAGTCACAGACAAAACCATGGCACCGAGACCCTGGGAAAAGCGTGTTAATAAATGAAAATGAACATTCTTACACTTCTCAACTTTCTCGAATTCCCAACTCTTCTTTTCGCTGTCTTTTCATTTTGATTTAGTTTACCACACTGTTTTCTTTTTATTCAGAACACAGCACAGCATAAAAATTAGAATTCCAACACTGTGTGAGCCGGTGATCTTTTGGCCAACCATGGCAAGTTTATAAAACTTCTGCCAACATATGTTTTTACACGAATTAAATTTCCCGGTGCCTTTAAATCAAACAGCAGCATTGTCTCTTAATGATGGCGGTATCAAACAAACGAGCATCTGACTCCGTCTTCAAGACTGCGTTTCCATGTACTTACCAAAAACACAGTGTGGCTCGCAATATAGTCTCTTAATTGCTAAACAAGTGATTTTGGTTAAATTAAAATTAAAGTTGTTAAAGTGTATTAAATACGCATAAGCCTGCGATATTTCGTTTTAAATTGGACTGCAATGAAAAACTGGAATTGCGGATTGGCAACTTGATAAATACAATCACGTATAAAAGTGTAACCAATTACAAGAGAGAAACACAAAAAGCAATGTAGCAATTCTGAAATCGTTGCGGGAAAATCACAAAAAAAAAAACACAGCTGCATTCTCGGCAGGTAAATGGTTCTCAAATGTAGAATTCACCGCCGAAATCAGTTTTCAGAACACAACAGCTTCAAACAACTGACGGCCGAGACGAACTGTAAGACACAGCAGGGACAATAATTAGGAAATAGCTTATCAGAACGACAAATTGTACTAATGTTGTTGAATTAAGGAATATAAGAAAATATCAAGTTATTAACAGATGTAAATGGTAGGTAAAATTAGTCAGATATAAGTGGGAATTGGGAAGAGCAGGTTAGGTTTGTAGTTACAAGAATATTTTGTGAAACAAAAGAACAGCGCTATTAGAGACCGTTATATTGGGCTGTTGCCCGTAAATACCTGGTGTTAGAGGGGACACAGTCAGCTATATAAGGAACTGAACACAATAAACGGATGATGTGCGACAAAAGAGCTGAATTATGAATAATACGGGGCTGATAGTAAATTTAAAAAGAAACCTATGATCTCTGATGTCAACACAGAGGTTGTCTGGGGTTCTTCGTTGCACAACCTCGCTAACACTTGTGAACGCACCTCACGGAGGTAACGAACTAGCCACTGCAAGGTCAAAGATGATAGATTAGAGCCGGAAGTAGCACAGGAAATTGTCTCCTGCCTCATCCCTAGCACTGTAATGTTACGCAACTCTTATCTCAGCTAAAGTTATGGGAAACAAACTCACACGCGGCCAGATGTTAGTTGCAGGTGAGAATTTCACAGAGTTTCTCGAACATTCTTGATATTTCGACGAGGAGTTCGAAAAGTCTGCTTTGTTGAGTATTATTGTTGTTGTGATAGAAAGATGATTTTAGCACGAAGTCTGAATTAAATATCTGACCATCGTGTTGCTCAAAAACGCCATGTTTGCGTAAAACAAATTATCTCTATACAGAGGCTGAAGTTTTCTTCGTTTCGATTTGGTTAAGCCTTCACTTAACAACAGAAAGATAAATGTTTGTTTGCGTACTGAAGTAAAATACGAATCCGAAATAGCTGATCATGTCAAAACTCATATCCAGTCACTAAATAAAGTAGTGTTTCCCTGTTTCATGAAAATTCACCAGACTGTTTTAGAACTTCAATTACACAACAGACTCTGTCGCTTAGCGACAACAAATATAAATGATTTCTAAGACGCCACTGATTGCAAATATTTCGCATTCCGAGTGTCTTCGACAGCAGTGGCCATCTTGACTTTAGAACACAATTTCGTGAGGCTGTGGATCGAATTTTGTCGCTCATATAACAGTAGCAACTGTTTTCCCACCCCTGTGTTTGCTTACAGACTCATGACGACAGTCAGTTTCGAATCACATGTTCTTCCGTCTCTTACGCACTGCATTGAATACCAGATGAAATGAAAAACAAAAGACGGTTGCCCACCCGCATAAAACACACTCAATGGAATGAAGTCTAAATGTCCTGTTTTGTGTTCACTCCTGCTGGGACTTGCAAACCCAGTTAGTTCCTTCTGTTTGTCGCTGCTGTCCGCCTGCACTCAGTCACGTGTAAAATTGGTCGAATCTGAGACCCGAGTTTGTGACGGCGGTGAAGATGGTTATGTTGGTCTTCTTTGTGGCGCCGTGTGAACTTGTTGCTAGATAAGTTTCGGAGGATCATAATGTCTCCATCTTCAGGTATATACCAACGTTTTGGGGGGAAAAAATATGGTGTCTCCATCTTTAGAAATCAGTCTTCTGAAAGTGACAATTTTTCTCCGAAACATTTGTAACGCAAGGCATTTACAACTCGGAAGAATAACATTGACACTTTGTAAAAGTTACTCACAGTTCAGATTTTTCATTGCCTTGCACTTATATGTCCCATTTCCTGAAACTTCTTTCAAGGGGCAGATAAAACCAATAAAAATGCTGCATTTTACAGAACCCAACCAAGGTCTCCCAAGTCATTCCATCCCTCCAAGCTTTCTGACGGATACTGTGCATTCCTTTTGCCACAAGCATCTTTGTAAGTAAAAGTAAAGCTGTCCCACTACACGCCATGTAGACACTTGTGAAGAGAGGCGTATAGCTCCTACTAATTCTTAACCTCGGCACTAGATGGGGGTGACTGGTCGTCATGCCCCGACAGTGCTTTACACCCGGGAAAGGACCCAGATACCCATTAGATAAGAGGCTTGGTGGGCTCCAGAGCCAGTCTGGACGCAGAGCCTAGAGGGAAAATCCTCTGCCGAAGTCGGGGATTGAACCCCGGTCGCCCAGTCCGTAGACAGTCACTATACGGACTGACCTACCCCGGCTCACGAAACAAAACTGGTAGTTAATTTAAAATTTTTAATACCCTATAAAAGCTGAAATGATGAAAAACTCTAGTAATAAAATCCAAAATTCATGACTGCTAAAATAAAATAAAAAATCACCAGTGGATCACTTCTGAGACAGTTTCATGTGTATGAGGCCTGTAATATCTCTTGTGACCAAAATCTTTATTTTAATTACTTGCGAGATCAGTCTTCCCCCCACAGAAGATGAAAATAGCTTGCAGGATAATGTACATGACGATCTGATCGCTGTGGTGCACCTGGTAGTACAAACGGTACAATCAGAAAAGCCAAGAGGCTTTCATGTGTTTCGGTTAAGGATCAGCCTCAATATTAATTATTTAATTAATTACAATTACATTTTAATCACCATCTGCAAGTGCTTCATTCATTTGCGGAAAGCACCGTCTAGCAATAAACAATGGTTAGCTACATATCAGAGACACTACTTAATATATTCATATGTTTTCTAAACTGTTCGTTACTGACGCCATATTATGAGAGCCATCTGTAAATTGAGCTACAAGAACATGGTAACACCTGAATGACATCTGAAACTTCCGACTCTAGGAATTTTCATGAAAAATGCAATCATGAAAATAATGAGGAAAGGTTGGAGGATCGAGCAATCGTATTATTACGAGCACGTAACGCTACAGCGCAGACTGGCTTCGGGGTTTTCATTTTCTTGTATTTGTAGTTCAGAAAGTTCATTGTGAATATGAACAATTTTAATATGTACAATTATTTCCATATCCTAACAGAGAAGCAACACATAATCTTCAAATTCTTCTCAAACATCCCTTACACAGTGATACCCACTTCTCCCAAGATGTCCGACAGACGGCTCAGATGGGTGTTGACTGCCCCGTAGTCGGGTTCTGCCTGGCTCCGGTGAACGAGCTGAAAAGCATTCATGTATTCGAGTTCCGAGAACTGCGGTCCCTTCTCCATGACTCCACTCAGTATCTCCTGTAATAGCATATTTCAGTAATGCACTCTCTGCTCATGTGGTCCACTTCAGCGTTGTAAAAGATTCCACGCCACAGACGTCAATACCATTCACACTACAAATAAACTGGTTAAAACACTCCATACACTACTTATAATGGTTCAGTTTGTCTGACCACTAATAGATGGCAGCACAAATATATAACACTGATACGTGATGGGATGATCTGATTAAAAGACAAGACAGAGTGATGTAACCTACTGCCTGGACTGGGATATTCTAAGGAGAGCAAAATCATGGATTTTTAAGGCATGCAGATGGGGCCATGTGTGGATTGGTTCAATAGACTTCCCCACAGACTTTTTTTTTCATATCCAGTACACACTGTTCAGCCAATGTTGAGTGGTACGTGAAGTAAGTAAGAAATCAAAAGATAATATTAACATAAATAAGTTTTCCCTGAACGCATCTGGTTAATGGTACATTTAATGCGTTAAATTAGAATTAGTGGTGCGCTGGCGAAAAAGGGTGAGAATCCCTGCTCTAGTGCAAACATATCCATGTCTTAACATAGAAAGGAGATCTTCAACGACACCGAGTCATTATGCGACTGTCACAAGGAAACTGCGAGGGGACGTGAAGGGCAGAGCCTTCAAAGGACTTTCCAAATGGGAAACTGACCTCTGGTGCAAGGTAGAACAACTCAAAGTAGTGGCGCGCGTGGTCCAGCGCGATCTCACGAGCCATCGTGATGTTGGTGAGCGTCTGCTGCAGGGCAAAGATGTTCCGACACATCTTCTGGATGCCGCGCTCATCGATGCGGTCAATGTACTGCGCAGAACTTATCAGGATTTTGGCAATTAAATGGCCCAGGCCTTCAAATATGTACTGCAATGACAGGAAAATTGTCCTTAACTAACGACATCCCTGATAGATCCTTTACTTAGATGTTAACAAACAACCACTGGGCAGACCAAGATCAAAGTGGAGAGATCAAGTGAGGAAATATATACAAAAGAAAGTAGGAAAGTGTGGATACAGACACAAGAAGACTACTTGAGGAAGAGAAGAGAAGAATGAAGGATTTATCGCAGGATGATCCATCATGGTAAAATTATTGCCGTACGATATTTGTGGTGGTTATTGTAAATATAAGTGAGATAATTATGTAAAATTACAATACAAAAATTACAGGAACATGAAATACAAATGATACCTCAGTAAGAAATGAAGACAGACAGACTACAGACTGTTAGTGAGTTCATACCTTCAACTTGCGAGGTTGCAAGCTCGAGTTCATGGCCTCATCAATACTGATCAGAACACGACTCAGCTCCAAGACCTTGGGGTCTGGCTCCTGGGAGTCCACCCCACCCACCAGACGGTTGTAGTTGTTGGCGCGCGGCAGTAAGTAGTGGAAACACTGCACTCGCACCTATGACAGGACAAGACTTGACAACGACGTGTTTTGATGTTAACTGTGATCTTGTGAGACATGTTACATTCATTTTATCTTTTAGTCTGCTAAGAATAAAGTACTTCTAGACAAACGGTAACATACAGAGGACTGACGACCGAAGGTTAATATCAATCACAAAAACAAACTACTATGACTGAAAACTAATTTTATATAATATTAAAAAATAAACAGGAAAAAGCATGTTCGAAGTACAAGATCTGAAAGGACACTTCCAACAAAAGCAGAAAACATTAACCCAGAAAGACTTCAGCCTGCAGGTCACATTCAAGCCTCAGCAGCCATTTGTCTGATTTGCAAAGTCACGTGAATCATCTGGTGCTATTGCGTTCTGCTGTGGTCACGTACTTAATTAATATTCAACAGTATACTATGAAAGACACAAGCATGTTTGTGATGTACATCACCAAATAACTCATCAATATGTGTAGGAGGAACGGACAAAGATATAGCAAGTTTCCTGAAGAAACGTGCACATAAAAGATATGAACTTGATACAGTCACATACCTCATCTAGCAGCTCACCTCAAGGTGTAGCACCAACAGACATGTGTTGGCAAGCTCCTCAAACTCTTGGGCTAGCTGCATCAGAGCTCGAACTGAGGTCTCTGGCATGGCCGGAATACCCACTGAGGCGACGTGCACCCTCGGAGATGAGGCAGGGGCGCTAGGCAGCTCTGATGCAAACAGCAGGATGGATGTTGAGAACCACTCCTGCAGCAAAGGTAGCGAGTGTGAGCTGTACATGACAAGTGTGCACACAGCTTTGCAAGAATGTGCACCATACTAGTGCACACAGCTGTCAATGACACACATGCTCCAAACTGTAACTATACATGCCATGCTTTCCTGAAGTTGTGCCAGTCCCTTCAACTGTCCCACATCTGACAGAATCTCATGTGCGTTGATGCCGCCTTCTCCTAGGTTGCTGGCCAGTATCTCTGCCTCCTTCATGTTGCGCTGACGGACGTCCTCTGGGCTCTCCTCCTCCGTCGTCTCCTCACGCCTGAGTGGCCGGCGTCTACGGTATGTCACTTTCTGTGCCTGCAGGTCTGTCCAGTTTGGTAGAGATCTGTGAAAAGTATCAGATGTAAAAGTATGAGCTCAATTCAATCTGGGGGAAAAAAAAAGAAAACAAAAGAAAGAAAGAAAGACCAATTCTTCTTCCTGGCATAGTAAGCAAATCTGTTAATTTAAAATGCTCTTATCTCAAAAATGTCTGTATGTTTATGTCTAGTTAAAGCTTAGTCACTGCTTTTCCTATTTTAATATTCTTTTGGTATATTTTCATAACCTGAACTGCGCTTTGTTCGGCTACTGAAATTCAACCTCTTAGGAGCAGGGCATCTGAAGTTTCATACAATACAGCCTGAAGTCAGCTGTAAGTGGATTTGAAAAGTACAGAGTAGAAGGCAGTGATCTCCCTGTGCCTTAACATAATGCTATGACAAAAGTATGAGATGGAGGTATAACTCCACGCATTCTAGACATTGACACTATACAGCGTGTGGCACTCGCTGGACTGGATGGGTGAGTCTCAGAGCTGTTCTGGACACTGTGGCGTTAAAGAGAAAAATCCCAACACACTTGCAGAGATGTGGAATCCCTGTTGACCAGTAGATGTCTTCTGATCTCCATTCACCATTTTTGATGGTCCAATACAATAACGTGATTGACCCAACCAACTCACTTGATGAAACGGCTGATGTCTTCATCTTTGAGCCAGGCAGCACTGCAGATGCGCTTGTCCTCCGAGTCAGGCTGCACAATTCCACGGTATGCAGCTTGGCATGTCTCGCGGTAGTTGCGCAAGATGTTGCAGATGATAGACAAGAAGTGCTCTGCATACACCGGCAGTGCCTGCATCAGTTCCCGCAGATCCTGGATGCAGCGTTCCACCATTACAGTGCTCTGTAAAATTAAAGTGGGTTTCAACAGGTACCTTGGTTTATTTAACAACATATTCTCTGTCTCATATGTTTCACAGGTCCCACAGCATCAAACAGTTATTATAAATCACAAACCTGTCTGTGTCAATGCATCATGTTGTGAAGGTCTTTAGGGTGTCCCTCTACACATTCTTAATTTCAGCACAAGATGATAGCCCTTCACAGTTTTTGACAAAAAGTTGCATATATTTCCCATAATTCTCATGTTACATGACAATTATGTTAAATCATATCCTGCATATTTCCATCACTCACAACTGGTATGGTACAGTTTAGGGTTCTGAAGGAGTAGACATTACAGGTTTCAGAAGTTGTCATATTAACAGTGAAAATGTCATAAATTTGTCACCATACAAATTCTACACGTCAGATTATGATAATAATAAATTATCACTGTCAAAATATTTTGCATCATCATCTTGTTATTACCTATTTTCCTAAAAGTAACCTTAACAACACATGCATGCCATTCCTAAGATCTGTGAACATACAAAACTTCAACATTCTACACTGAATGGCACTAATGTTATTCCTATTTCAAGTGCTCACAATGTTGCAATGCTAGTATTTTTATATCTACATTAAACAGAGATATTTCTTCTTTCAGAACCAAAGAAAAAAGCCTAGAACAAAATAGGAAACATGGTACATGATTGAAATACCTGCAGTAGTGGCCGAGACAAACCGAGATCACTCATGAGCTCAGGACTGGTAGTGGTACGCCACGCATCCAAAGACTTGGTGGCGCTCTCTATGCTGGCAGCCACCATCATGTGGTGGCGGCCAAGGAACACCTCCTTGATGTAGTCTGATAGAAATGCATTCAGAGTGCATGGATTTCCTGGGGTGCAGCCAATGGCATGTTCAATCTCCTCAATGAACTTCATGAGGGGTATGAAAATCTGTGTGATGTTACGTGGATCTGGAGTGCACACCAACAACTTCTCTCGCTGCCTTGACTGCCCAGCCTGACTATATTCCTGCCAACATAACAAGTAAGGTACAATGCTGTATAATAAACATTTATGGACGTTACAATCCTATTAACCAACAAGGTTAGAAATGTGTACTTTCTGAAGTACACTAAAATTCCAAATTTTTTCTTCATGCCACATCATGGGTGATGTCAACATGTTGCTTCATTGATAACCACAGTTCAAATGAAATGTGGGCTTATATGCTAAGCAATGTTAGAAAATACATGAGCTTGCCAACAAAGTTGACATATTATATGCTTGCAACAAACCTCCCACACTGGTGATTTATGTGAAATTTGTTCCACGCTTATTGCCTACTGATCAAAAGCATAATATTCCTATGTATCTCAACCTTCGTTCTTGTGATGCAGAGGAACCAAACTTCCCTGCTAGTATCGCAGTGGTGATAAGTACTGGTTTTATAACTATGATCCAGAAATGAAGAACAAGTGTCTCACTTCAGTATACCTTAAAAAAGTATCACAGATCCCATCAAATCTCATCATATCGTTGCCATTTTTCTATCATGAAGGCCTAGTTTACTAAGAATACCTTCCCAAAGGTAAATATGATCTACACTTTCTAACAAGGGATCTAGCACATCTGATGCAGTCAGAAGGAAAAATTGAAAACATGGAAAAATCACACCTGGCTCCTTCATTATAACACAAATCCATAAACTACCCTGTGTGTAACTGAGCATCTGGTGAAACACATTATTCCTGTGGTACCATATCCTTCAAACTCGACCACTCTGATCTCTTGTGATTTCTCTTTCCTAACTGAAAGCTGATGTTCAAGGCAGAAAATTTAACAATATTAAGGAAGTAACTGAAAATATGACACAAAAATAACAGTCCTGGCAAGCTTTCAGAAGTACCACAATCACTGGAAAAAGACTATTTTTGAAGGGGATAAATTCTAATAATGTGTAAGAAGGCATGAGTGTGTTTTTGAATTAGTCTCAAAACTCTTTGGCAGGTCTACACTGAGTCATTTTTGAGAAATTAAAAAAAAAGGCCAAGATTTAGCCTTACATGAAAGGAGTCACTGTGATCCTGTTTGGGCAGAAATAAAACTCACAAACAGTTTTTAGCACAGATTCCCCACATTTCACTGAAATCCAAAGAGCAGTTCTAAAGATGATATGCAACCTACCTTGGCACTGGAAGTTCGCTGCTCCTTTAGATAGCTGTTGATGCTGAGTGCATGTGATGAATAGTCAAATTTGAACAGTGGAACCCTCTTTTGG
The DNA here is from genome assembly GCF_000696155.1 of Zootermopsis nevadensis. The sequence continues at coordinate 924,120 of NW_019060448.1, read as the reverse complement.
CGAGGCGGACGACGACGAGCAAAGTACACTGAGATGTCACTCGTGGACTCTGAAAAGGATGTTGGAGCCTGCTGAGGATCCCCAGCCATGTTTTGGATGTCCAGATAGTCAGTCAGCAGGAGCTGTAACTGTTGTATCAATACAATGTTACCAAATGTACCACAATCTCTGCCTTTTGTATATTTAAAAACACTATTCATGCACTCACCACAGCCTGCACTTTGGACCATACATCTGGCATCTCATACAGACGCACATCTATGTGATGTTTATCTGCCGCACGAGCAAAACTGCGAAGAACAGATGCATGTGCAGTAGCCACCTGTCGAAACTGGTCAAACACCGTCTGCATAAGTTCCAGCAGCAGTGATGTTGAATGTGCACCCAGACTGTGTGTTGGCTGCTGAGACAAGTCAAGTAGCTGCCGGGTGGTGCGTTTGATAATCGCTAGCAGCTCCGTTTGCATCTGTATCTTGATGCTCTGCAACAGGGTTTTGTACCCAGGTCAAGAACCACTTAGCTCCCCATAGAGGGAATTTAAATTTCTCCACCTGCTGTGTTCTGTGACAGTATCTTTAAATGTCGCATTAATTTTTATAGTGAAATTTTCAAACTGACTGATAATTTTTATATGGAATAAATAAAATATTTTAAATACAATTTCACACAAAATAAATTTATAATCTCACCCTATTAGTAGAAGATTGTAAGCATTTTGGACACCAGAAATTAGATCACAAGTGGAGACATGTTTGGTACCCATCCAAATACAATCAGGAAAACACTCTGAAAACTGTCTGTGAGGTTTAGACTTATTTCTGGTACCAGGAATCCTCTCCAGACAATAACATTCAGAGTCCTTTATGAGATGTTTCACTACATGAATGGCCATATACAAGGTAATGTTTTTCTATGAGTCCTTTGATGAGGTCAGGCATGTGAGAGGGTTAGTTTTCTTGTTAGTTGGCTACTGAATTATGAATGACAGAGATACAGCTATTTCACTGTACCGTTGTTGATAAGAAAGAGATATTATGTACTGTTTCTAAAACCAGTATTTATTATTCAAGTGACAAAGTTGGTACAGTTTACCTAGTATAATACATTTCAAAAATTCCACCGTCAATATCAAAGCACTTTGCAACTCGTGTGAGGACATGGCGTGTTGCTCGCCTGAGTGCACCTTGACGTTGGTTTACGCGGGCGATAACATCCAATAGGGAAGGACAATATTGGGCGCAAAATCCAAACTACTGTACAGTGAAATAGCTGTATCTTGGAAACCGTTCGGAATAGGACAAATATACATATAGACTTTTTTGCTTAGAATGACCGATACTATGACTTCCCAGAATATTGACCTTTCCTCCTGTATATCCCACCTACTTCAATAATCAATAACTCATTTGTATTTATGGGTTTCATGTAATTTTCACTGTAAACAGCAATTATTTCCTTAATCTGTTGATCTTTGCAATGGTAAAGTATTGTGTTTTCTCTGCAATATGGACTGAATTCTTAAATATTACTTAGATAAGCTTTGGTTTCAAAGGATTAATAATTATCCTGCTGTCCTTCACTGACCTCATCTACTGACTGAAGCTTCAGTAAAAAAAAACCCAACAAGTTCCATCTTACTTTGAAAGAAGTCCTCACCTCTACAGTGTCAGGCACACTATTCAGTAGTGCCATGCTTTCTACCAGTATTGCCATGAAGTGCTGTGACTTTGCCTCCGGATCCGCTGCATCCACATCCTCTTCCACATTGTCTGACTCGTCACCAGCAGTTGTGTGGTTTGGCCCAGGATTCATGCCAACCCTGAAACAGCCAATAGCAATCACTAAAAGCATAACAGGAGGTTCGAGGATTGTTCCTTCAGAAGAGAGTCATAACACACATACCTCACTGGTACGGTTCTGAAGAACCAAATATTTGTACAAGAAATCTGAGAAATAATTCTAGCAGGATTAAGTTCATAATTATTCAATTTAGTGGTACATTTGTGTGCATCATTTCAATTAGTACAGACTTTCAGCATCTTAAATCTGTCAGATACAGTCTCAAAGATTTGCAGAGTAACCACATCTGCAATTGTTATCATCTCAGAACAAATATATTATAAAAGCTTCAGGTAGGCTGTATTTATAATCAATATCACTTCAAAACTCATGTGCCTACCCATAACAATTCTTTAGTTACTCGTATTAAACAGTTAAACATATAAACATTTCTATACATGCATTTAATATTTTTATCCTGTTTCTATCAAAGGTCACTACAGTAACTGTTTCCCAGATATTCCTTATTTTTAAGATCTGTGCCACTTTCACAAAATAAGACGGCTGTCTTCTGCAATGTTGCAAAATGTAGGTTATGCCACCGGTTAACCCTCTTGGCAGGACTGATAGGATGGGCGCCATTGGGTGGGGGAGTAGTACTTTTTACCTTTCAATCAAACACCATTTGCTATGCTACTAATATAATTACATAAATTTAGAGATACACCTTCCGAACCAGAACCAGCTCCTTCTTGCTTGTCGCCACAGAACAAACAACGAGTTTTACTCACCCCAGCCGCAGATTACCACGAACAATATCCACATTATGGCCACAAGCGACACAGGTTCCACCTGCAACTACTGCCGTAAAAAATCTACGCAAGACAATAATCTTGCACCTTATATAGAGTTTCTAAGGATGCTCAAGATGATGTGCGTCCCGGGAACCACCCTGAAATTAGCGCTTCTCAATGGTCACATTGTTCGTTCTGCATTCTACGTCCATGTATGGAAGACACGTGTATACCTTGTTCAACCTGTCACTAAGACCCTTTAAATGCTGATGCACGCAGTTGGAGTGATCCTTGCTATTGCATTGTCGGCAAAATTCCAGTTGCAATCCCACGCTTCACACTAGATGTGGGACGACTACAATTAATGTTAGCAATGTTAATAACATGGTGTCTGAATATGGGTGAGAAGGGGTGCCGGCACAACACGTAGCTTGGCATTTCAGATGAGCTTACTGCCTTTAACATCATGGTGATGATGGAGGCAGCATGTTCCTCTGATATGTCAATCAGTATCTATCAGACTACATGACAAAGCATCCCAGAAGACAGTCACCTTCATATTCATTGCCATAAAAAAGTAAAGTAAAGCTGTCCTGATTCACGCCATGTAGGCATTGGAGGAAAAGGAGGTATAGCTCCTACTCATTCTTAACCTCAGCACTAGATGGGAGTTAGTGGTCGGCCATGCTTTATCCCCAGGAAAGAACCCAGGTACCAATTGGATAGGAGGCTTGGTGGGCCCCAAAGCTCGTCTGGATGCAAAAACTAGAGGAAAAACTCCTCTTCCCCGTTGGAATCGAACCCCGGTCATCCAGTCCATAGCCAGTCACTATACTAACTGAGCTACCCCAGCTCCACTCACTGCCATGAGAACCTCAAATTTCACACCAGAAGTTTACAGTTTTGAAAGTTGTAGAGGTCAAATGGCAGCACACATTAGGAACTTAACCCATAGCCCATTCCATCTAATTCATATAATGTGCTGGTTACCTGGGTGAAGAAGCATTTGGGAATGGTACGCTCACATCCAACAAAGTCAGTCTTGTTTTTGATACTCGCGCAGATCCACGTAGCTCCCCTGCACGTTGGAAAGGTGAATTAAGAGGGTTACCATCTCGGCCACTGCCCTGCCTGCGCAGAGCTACCACATCTTGTGTCGACACAATATACAGATGTCGTGTCAGTTCCGCCAGCAGCCGAGAATGCAATTGCTGTGACCACAAACACAAAATATGATTCAGATCATGCTACACCACATCACTCAACAAACTGAAACATGGCAAGAGCATTCTGTTGATTCATATCATAGTTGGTTTAAGACAAACATGAAGAAAACACTGGATTCATTACCATTCCAAAAGTTTCTATTTGCAGAACACTTATTGGCCTTAAATGTCATGATTGGACCTCATGTCCAAGATCAATAACTATTATAAACTCTGTTTAACTCTTTGAAGCCTAATCAATAATTCTGAATTTTGCCCACAAAATATCTTTATGAGTTTTGTATGATTCACAAAGTAAACAGTAACTGTTTTCTCAAACACAATAAGCAACGGATCTTTATAATGGAGATGTATTGTGTTTTCTTTGAGATATGGACTAAATGTTCAAACATTACAGAGATACACTTTGACTGCTAAGGATTAACAATGTTTACATGAAGACAACATACCATTTAAAATTCCTAATTTTTATATGATATGACTATTCTATTCTGGTATTCTATATAAATATCTGTCATTAGAGCAAATACAGAAATATGTGCACTGAAACACTAACACTACTCAAAAACAGTTCAGAAATATGTTTTAGCCCAAGTCCTGCTAAAGGTAAACCCAAAATCAACTAAATATATCTGCAGCCGGCATAACGTCACAAGGAAGGGGTAGTAAAGGTAATGTATTACCAGGAAATAGATGTGCAGTGAGAGAAACCTGCTTGCAAAATTTTAGTACATTCAGACAAACACCACCACAAGAAACAGCAGTGACTGACAAATGAAGAATACAATGAACAGAAGTACTGCTGGTTCTTCTTTGCGCAACCAGCAACCTCTTTTCAAACTGAAAGTTTAAAAGTAAAAGTTCTATCTGATTTACACCATTCTGAACTACAATGATTCAATATTATGTCATCAACAAACAGGACAGTTGATCTTAAATTTACATCATTTCTTATGTCCAATATAATGTCATTTTAATTCCAGCACTTTAAAATATGATCTGTATATGTCATCTGTTGAATGTATTACAAACTAATATTATAAAACTGCACATTTTTATAATAATTATATATTCTTCTTCTACGGACGCTACAGTCCACGATGAACCTTAGCCTCTACTACGATTGGCCTCCGTTGGTCTCAATTCTGTGACTTTCGCCTCCAATTTCCAACACCCACTGTCCACTTGTAAATCCTTAATTTTTATAGGTCATCTCAAATGTTTCTGCCTGGCTGCAATCATTAAAAGCTTCTCAACAGTTAAAACTTTTTATGGGGTGGAGATGCCAGCCCTATGCCCAACCCCCAACCTGGAGGACCAGGATATCCCTTTCTGTCTGGGTCATCACCTTTGACCTGTCCAGCACAGGAGGCCCTACCAGTAGCTACACTACTGCCAGCATAGCTCACAGGAGCATATGACCACACAAGCCCCACCACTACCTGCAGAGGGGTAAATTCTTGACTAGCTTAGCTTCAAAAGGAGTATACATCAAATAAAAGGTTAAATATGTGTGGCACATTGGAAGCCAAGCAGAAGCATCCCAGTACTCACATGTAAGGACAGATAAAAATTTTCTAAATAAATTCAGCTTGAGAACCAGAGTGGGCAAGGAACAAGAAGGACACACTGTTCCGCTATTTGCTTGAAAGAGGCTAAGGGATGCGATTAAAAGAAGCCAGCACTGACACACACTTGTTTCTTTGCCTGAAGCTCTGTCCTCACTTCTCTCAGAGCCTCCACCCCCTCCAGGCTACCATCCCCTAAAGAGAGGGCAGACACAAGAAGCTGTGTGGCATGCAAGTAATGCTTCTTGGCGAGGAATGCGGTGAGCTGGGCAGGCACCTCACGCAGCTGGTCTCTGTTACAAAAGAAACATGTGGCATAACAGTAACGGATCTTGTTACAGGTCTCTATACATACATATATACAGCTTATTCCATACCACGGATCCAAAAGTTAGTCAGATGACAACAGGGTGTAGAATAAGTCTTAATAATACAATATATTACACATATTACAAGTAAAATTCATACTATTATAACACTTCACATATTATATACATGATAACAAGCCTTTAGATTCCATTAAAGATGGGGAACTTGTTGACCAGCTAAACATACCATTAGCTTCTCAAGAACGACTCTGTCCCATGGAATTAACTATTTTGATGCTGTATAACAATGAAAATTTTGTTCTTCTGGGTTGTGATTCTGTGCATACATGTAGGTAGATACCAGTGTTTTGAAGAAACATCTATCAACAAGTCCACATGGTCTCACAACCCCGAAGGACACCACTATCATTTTAAATGCTGCGAGAACCTCAAATCGCGCTACACAGCAATTTTCTACTTGGTAAGAATCCCAAGGAATAGAGACGACAATAATGGCTGTATTCCGGGTTATAGCACCATGCAGTCTGGTAGAAGTTTACCATCATTTCAGAGGCAAATGCTGCCTTCATCATGAGGGTGATGAGTAAGCCATTTGTGTGAAATTAGTTCGAGATATAGGAAACTGTCAGGCAAGGCAGAGCCTTGGCTGAACCAGTGGAGAGTAGAGTCAGGATCAGGCGAGGGCCTGGGAGCCAACAGGAGTAGGGGCATGCCAAAGCATAGCCAGCAGGAAGATGAGGGACACGAAAGGGGGAAGACAAAGAAAGCAACCCTTATAAGGGCCCCTCGGGGTCCAGCAGGCAAATCACCAGACGTATGGGAGGTGGGTGGACATGATGAGGAGGAGCAGGGAGTGTGGAAATAAGGACTGGCTGGGGTTGAGCGGTGTCCTGAAAAGGACAGTGTAGTGGCCTAGTAGCGAGATCAGGACTGGAAATGCTGTAACAGATGCTTCCTACATCCTTTGAGAGAGTGCACGAGGGGCTTCCATGACCAGCTCAGGAGGCCATCCACTGGGACCCCTTACAATCCTAGCTATCACAAGTGCAGAAGGTTCAGATTTTGCACTGTCAGTCGACTGTCTGTAGCTTGTCTCAGTCCTCTCCTCCCCTTCCCTGCCAGTGTTACTTTGCGTAGGAGAAATGTCTTCAGGTATGTAGGGGTCACAGTCAGAGTCCAAACTAAATTCTTTGGCTATGTTTTTGCCTTGGAGCTATTCTTAAGTCTTGCACTCAGAAGAAATGTAATGAAATGGTTTTCAAGCTTCAGAACTTGAAACTAAAACACTCAGTGGTTCAAAGTCTCATGACACGCCTCCAGCAAGTGTTATGTCATACACGTTCAATAAATTAAAAAAAGGAAACTTCACAATAGCTTCCTGTATACTGAACTGTGAGTGAGAAGGGCAAAATGCCATGAAATAACACAACAAAATACACATATAAATTCATACAATTAAAAAAATAATGGAATAAAAATATTCACTACAGTAATTTCTACCAATTCCTAATTTTGAATACTGATGACAAAAACATAAGAAATAGCTGTAAATTTTAGGATGTTATAACCAGCCATATTTTATGATGCATAGCAATATAATGCTTTATCCAGGCGTTATGAAGCTTATACCACATTTCTTTGACATAGGCTATGGAGATTTTCTAGAAAGAAAAACAAATATATAAAATAACTGAACTGAGAACAAAAATAAATTAACTGATCTGCTTTTTAAGACCAGCTATTTAAAAATTTTGTATATAGGTAAATGTATTCATTCTTGACATTCCATTCTTCATTTGAAGCTTGCAGCTTAAAAACGTGGGAAATAAAATGTACTCATACGTTCTGACCCACCACACTTCAATGCCAGCTAACAAATATCATCATCAATTGAAGAGATTATGCGTATTCATCTTTTCTGATTGCAACGGCAGTCTCCTACACCTAGTCTCTCTGCTTAAATTAGAAGCTATATTTAAAATGTGACTCTAAATGTTATAAATGAAAATATTCAACATGTGCTTTCCAAGGAAAAAGGTTGCAGGTAGGTGAACTCATGACCTCTACTGTAATTCACTAATGAACACTCACATCTCCTCAAGCAGCTGCAACACATGCTTGTGCTCAATGCCTTCGAGCCAGAGCTTTTTGAGCTCATCCCTACGGCAGCGCAGCAGAAGCTTGCATGCCTGCAGGTTCTCCTTAACAGCATGTATCTTTTCTCTAGATGTCGTCACTCGGGCCGAAAGCTTTCCAAACAGCTAGAACATCAAATGAGATGTGATGATTGCAAAATATCTTCACTAACACTACATACAATGATAGCAGTAATGTCTTCACGGGCATAAAATCTCGATGTTAAATACAACTAAGCAGAAAGTAGAAACAATAAAAATAATAATAAAATAACTAATTCAATGGTTAAAAGTCTGGAGAAAAAGAGACAAATGAATCAGTAAATGTTCTGGACTTGGATATTCTGAAAGGAAGAAGAGATACCGGTAGACCAAAAACCAGGTGGTCCAACCATATAAACAAAAATGGCAAAGCATGGCCTATCTGTGATGTAGGTCTGTAAGTAAGTCAACAAGCATATGATAAGGTGTTTATGTATAATGATGAAGAAAAGCTGAGGAATTAGTCATAGTGACCTACTTCAAGGTTTATTTGTATGGAATAACTGGTCTGATTAATTCAAAGACAACATGAATTGACTTATGGGTGCTCCATATACCCACCTGCATGACTTGTGTGTGGTCCTGGTAATGCAGTGACACCAGTTCATCCAACCTTTGGTCACTGCGTTTATACTCTTTTTCTAGTTTGGCTTTCTCTCTGTCCCTCTGTTCATTTGATTCACTTGCTGACAGTGTACGGATGACAGACATCAGCAGCCCACTCTGAAAATAAATACATCCTCAGTGATATTTCAGTTCTCATAACAGAAAGTATAAAGATGGCTCTCTTCCGGGATATTTCACCATGTAGTCTGGTAGAAGTTTACTGACATTTCAGAGGTGCTTGCTGCCTCAGTCTTCACAGGGCACTGAGGATCAACGTCAACTACAACACCATTTAAAACACACAATCCTTCAACAACTGTAGTGTCTGATCCCAATTTAAACTTAAAAAAATACTTCATTATAATCATAACAAAGCCACTCCAACACCTGCCAAAGAATGAATTATAACTTGATTATACCAAAATTCAACTGTAAAGATGGCAGATACATAACGTGCAACAGGTCTAAACATGTATGGACATGAGTAACCATACAGTGGTGCATCACAATATTCGCAAAAAAATCTCCGACATCCATTAATGAACCAACATGAAAATGTCCACAACGGTACTTAAATGAACGCAGAGTGTTCTGGAACATTTTAAAATAAATCTTAAGATACATTTATGATAAATTAAGGCCAAGAGAAAATGACCAAAGTGACCTAAAATGGCATAATTGGTGACATCAAATGAACGAATAATTATTTGGAGCTATAATTTATGTAATAATGAGAATCCTACATGGATTAGGGGCAGAGTTATAAATGTTTCAGTACCATAAATTCTGGAATGAAAGAAAATTCAAAATTTCAAAATATTGTATCTCTATAATTGATAAAGAAAGGTAAAATTTTAAAAGCAATACGTACTTATCAGACACAGAAACTTCATCAAATTTCACTAAAATCCAAGGTGGTTACGATGTGTTTTGTTGCTATGGAATAAACCTATACTAAATATGAATCCTAACCTCAAAAGTAACGTAATTCCACTCATGGACAAATTGCTCATCCTATTTCATGCTACACACCACAAATAATTTACCTAATGCTGAGCTACATACATAACTACAACTTACAGTTTCTTTCGGATGTTTAACTCCCCGAGGGGGTTTCGTGGGTGGTGCAAGGTTTGACATTGTATTAATTTTCTTTTGACATTTGACACTTAAACCCAGATCATGTATTATCAATAATCTGACATGTTAGGAAGCACATCGGTAAACTGCACGCAGAAATCCGTGAATCACACTAACTCAAATTCATGAACCAACTTCATTCAAATCACTAATTATAGCCACACAGATTACAAATGCCATATAGTTCCTTCGCATCCGAGGTTCTCATTGTGATTGAGAATGTGATGACTGGTCATCTGGTGTTCATGATAAATTTAGTGTTAATCAATTCTAGGTCTTACATTATAAGTTTTTAATTAAGCATGTTATTAAATGTATACAATTCTGACGTGTTAAATAATAAAATAGCTGTGTCATTAGAAATACGGTGACATTTTAGAAAAAATGAAAAATTATGACAAAATATGATGGCAACACAGGTTATTTGGTGGGTTGGTATTATCCTTGGTCTAAAGGTAGATTTGTCTTTTGCCATCGCTTTTGTGTCGTCGACACTCCGCGTTTGGGAGGTGTCGGTTTCAAATCTCGACCTGAAGACGGCAGTCCCGTAAGCGAAACGCTGGGATAGTATCTTCAATTCGATATTACCGCACCCTCTCACAGCATTTCTGATTTACTGTTCATTAATCATCATTGGACACTAAATATTTAGTTCACAGCGTGCCATAGTAACCCAAGAAGAAACAAATAAATGCTGGGATTTTGATACTATAACGGCAAATTTCGAATTTCCGGTAATTTTTTGAGCAATTCATTTGTATGGATAATAGAGTTTTAAAGTAAGAAGGAAATGGTTACAATCCCCATTGTTCTTATGCCCTATCACCATTGCTGTCATCACATTTGAATTACCTTTATGGCATTTCACTGTATCTACTTACCAGGTGACTCCATGGCATAGTTTATAGTATTTTAAGTTTCACAAGTCCTTGCAATTAAGGACTGTGATAGTTTATGATACACTAACCCACAGAACTGCATACTGCCCATAGCCAACTAATTTACTTAATTCTTTCAACTCGAAGATTAATTATCCACTATTAATAAGTGCTACTAGAAAGCCACTGAGAAATGTGTAGACACTACACATCTAGTAGAGCTGTCAAATACATAACATCACATTCCTAGTGATACTGTACCAACAAATACATGGATTTTACACTGTTAGCTATAGTGCCTTGATGAATCCAGACACAGAATCCTTGGTGAGAATATATAGGAAAAACATAGGAAGTGTACCTACTTAGATTGCCTGGAGAAATATATGGACACCACAGTTCATAGCCAGAACCACAGGAATCCATTCCACACCTTCCCATGATCTCCTTCAGATTCAGCTTGATATTATGTCCCACTAGCCTAGGTCTTCCAAGTGGTGGTTCCTTTTGGGCTTCCTAACCAAAAGTTTGCTTGCATTTCTAATCTTCCCCATGCGTGCTACATGAACCCAACCCATCTCATCCTGCTTGAATGGATCATACTATGCTGAAGCTTACAAATTATACAACTCCAAAAATATGATTCTCTGCAGTCTCCTGTCACTTCATCTCTCATTGGTTCACACATCCTCAATCTGTTTTTCTCCATCCACACGAAACACAAAGTTCACACCCACACAAAAGAACCAGTACAGATACTTTAGTATATTTTAAACTTAATATTTTTATGTAGCTGCTGGGAGGGCTAAAGATTCTGAAATGCATGGTAGAAAGCATTTGCCAAATTTAATTTGCTTTGTGAAAGTAATTTTGATTTGTTACAGTCACTCCCAAATATTTGAACTTTGCCACATTTTCAAAGAATTTATTACCTACTTTTATGTAATAATTCTGTCATGTATAATGGTCAGAAGACATGAATATATAAGCACATTCCTTGCAGAATTCCATGAGCAAATGTCAACATTGCATCCCTAGTGAGTGTGTTCAAAAATACACATCACACCTTGTTAAAAGTCAAATAAATTCACACCTGCAAGTACAGGCAAACTATATACCAGTAGTATTAAATAACTTGTACTAGAGCTTAGTCAGTATGGAAAATCATAACAACTCAGAAAATGGCAGTCTGGATATAATCAGTACTGGAAATTTAACCATCAGAGTGTACATTGTCTGTATAATATGTTTAGTGACATGCTACAACCACCTCAACTATCCTAACACCCAGATATAATATTGCAATTTCAGAGTTTAAAAGCTTTGAGTTACAAAATTCTCCAACTTTATGAGAACTGGTTTTTCCAAATATGTGTAATAAATTCAATATCAGAATATACATTTAGTGAGAAGTTGCCATGTTGTTTGTCAAGGCATACTTGCTGCAAAACATTGCCAAGCTCCGTTGACCAATACAAATACACACGGTGACCAGCCATGCACGGAAGGGGAAGCAATAGTGCTCAAGGCATCTTGCTCCCCCTTTGCCTTTTCCATTTTACCTTGCCTTCTTACTGTGATGTAGTTCAGTCTTGCAGATAATTTGTGTCCACTATAGCTGCAGCAAACATTTCATAATTATAATCTGTTGATAGTCCATAAATCTTAATAACTTTCATGTCCCTAAAGACAGATTCTAACCATCAGATGAGCTCTGTAATTACAGGGCAGAGGAAGGTGCAAGTGTCAAGACAAGGGTTTGTGGAAAGGGCAGCTATACTTAAACAATTATTATTTTATTAATGGTTATCAAGCCTTATATGTACATAATGTAAAATGCTGAATTTAAAACATTTACCAATAATAAGCAAAGACATTCATCACAAAGTATTTATCAAATTCATGCAAAGTAGAACTCACTTTGCAAAACTTAGGGGCCCAAACTTTTGGACTTATCAGATATAGGCATCTGACAGAATCAGCTGACTTGCCACAGCTACCTGCAACTTGCAGAAAACACTGCAATGCATTTTGTGAGAAACTGGCAACTGAAGTTCTACAATGAGTAAAATAGTCCTCATTATATCTCCTCCATAGCCTCCTGAGTAATCTTGACCTTTTCCTTGTCCTTTTTCTTTTTCTTCTTCTTTTCCTTCACCTGAAACAAGAAGATAATACAATTACATAACCCAAGCCTCCAGCAAATATAAACATCAATGGCAGTGTGCCATCAAACACACAACAAAACATAATGCCTGTATTAATATATCAATTTCATTACCAAAGCACTGTTTACGATATACAGGCAGGACTCGGTTTACGCCGGGGTTAGGTTCCTGAGATTTACAGTGTAAATTGAAGCAAATATATAATGGAGTCGTTGCTACAGAAGATCTCGCATCCCTTATTAATAAGAGCAATAGCCTCTTGCATTGATTTCACTGTTAGTGTCCTAACCAGCATTGTGTGTTGGTCACTGTGCCCTTACACCCATACATAGAACTTTTGATGCCTCCCCTCCATACCCTGTCAATAAAAGGTACAGAGTATCAAACCTACAGGCCCAGAACTCATTTTATTTCAAAATGCAGAGTATAACTGATGATCCTCCAACAGAGGTGTAATTCTCTGGTGCAGATTAATTTGTGCCCCCACTCTAAGAAACTACTGCTGTAGCTACATTTACGAAAGTTTTAATCCGTGCACCCCGTGTATCATTCCCCAATCAAGGGCAATAACTCTCTTCACTGCCAAAACAAGCAACAAAATGACCTTCCAAACAAAGCTGTCTAACCTGTTATTTACCGCAGTATCGTCCATCCAGTCTTCTTCAAAACAATGTTTATACACACTATTATTAAAATATTTGCATTGTTTCTCTGTCAAAGAATTCAATTAACACTTCCTAATCATCCGCAATATAGACCAATTATCTCATAATTAAAAAATATTCGGATTAAGTCACACCTCAGATTCAGGGGATGTAAATTTGTAAAACAATGTTGGGGCTTATATTCACTTCAATATGGTATTATGTGACCCACCTAAGCAAGACAAAGTGACTGCATCATTACATACTGAACTAAACATTCCTCTATACATCCGTGTTGCATTCACACGGGTACCTCAATTAGTTCAGAAATATGACTTTAAAATGCAGGTTTTCTTACAAATGGGTCAAATACTATAGGTTGGATGGACATCTGAGAGGCTACTCCTGAATGTGAATTACAAAAAAAGGTTGTGAAACTTTTTTAAATTGTTAAATTTTGTTGTTCATAACAGAAATCACAAAAACACTAGGCAGCGAAATGACACATTAACGTGACTGAAAATTTCTTTGCCCCCAAATGTTTGACTGTTTCACAAGGATGAAAACACTGAACTGAACTTTATGAGGAAATGTGTACGCACAACTGTCTCCTCTTCTTGTACTCCCACATCTTTTGCCTCATCCACGTCCATTTTCGTCTTCTTTTCCTTCTCTACAAGTGTGGTGCCCGGAAAGGGCGGGGAGGAGGCTGGGGATGCACTCAGCTTACGCTGCACAACAGAACAGACAAAATTAATTTCAGTTGCAGTATTTGTTTCCATTTCTCCTGCTATTTTCCAGATAGTCAATCATTGATCATTTCTTGTCACTTCAATCACATTTACCAGGCTTAGATCATCCACACAGCTTCTCAATACTGAAACTGCTTAATACACCAAAAATTCTGTTTCACTCAATGTTCTTTCTCCATAAAACTTGCTGCAACATAACCTAACATTTCATGTTGACTCTCTGTTCTACCAATTTATCATACATATTTTTGACAAATAAAATGAATACTGCAATAATAAAACACTTACTGCAACCATCAAACAAACCGAATTCCAAATATGGCTGTCAATGAGAACTTCAACTTACAAACTGAATACCAATTCCTGGCATAATTAGTCTGAATAATGTAGTTACACAATTCGACATGCACCAACTCACCACCTGCTGTACAGACACACTGATCCAATTATATGTGATATTCCTTGCTTAGAACAAGACATTTTCCTCAGCACTTTTATTTTCATATAACTGCCATTTATGTCGCTACTTCAAAGTATCAGACCATATCTGAGAATAACACAAAGACATTGGTAAAATGACTATCAGGCAAGATTAAGACCAATACCTTGCGTGACTGTTCCTCCACATGCTGTTCCTTCTTGACAGAACTGCAACAAAGCAACAAACTGATTAGCACGAGCACCTGACACCAACAACACAACATACACATGTATTAACCTGGGGACTCACCTGTAGTCCACATAGCTAGTCAGCCATGAACTTGGTGTCTGCTCATTTGGTTTCCCAAATTTATCCAACAATCCTTGTTTGATCAATGTTTTTTTAGCAGATGCCTGAAATCATAAGCATTGCAAAGTAAGTTGCATCCACACTACTGTGACAGTTCCAAGTCAATGCACGTGAAGATTTTAGACAAATAACAGGAAACACAGAACTGGCGATGAAATTATTGGGGATCATCAATGTCGGTTTCATTGTAATAGCTCTACAACAGATCAATTTTTTTACATTCGCCAGATACTAGAGAAAAAGTGGGAGTACAATGGGATGGTCCAATGAGGCCTATGACTCAATTAAAAGAGAAGCTCTTCACAATATTTTGCCTGAATTTGATGTACCTAAGAAGTCAGTCAGGCTAATTAAAATGTGTTTTAAGTGAAACCTCTAGCATAACTCATGTA
>NW_019060448.1:884628-908865 GCF_000696155.1 Zootermopsis nevadensis | reverse complement strand
TTTGTCCAATACATTTCCTATTCAGAACAGCCTGTAACAGGAGAAGCTGTATCGCCGCTGCTTTCCAATGTACAGATTGATGAAAGAAAAAGAGGAAAACAAAAAGTGTGCTGCGCTGAAAATAATCAGAAGAAAGTAGTCACAGGATTATGACCGAGTACTTCTGAAACATATTCTGAAAGAATAAGATAGTAAGAATAAGGACAGGAAATCATTCTCCACTAGAAATAAGAACAAATTTAAGAAGGAAGACAAATATTGATAAATACATTAACAGATAAAAAATGAATGAGTTTCACAGAGTGCAGAGTCAACACTGAACATTAAGAAAGACCAGAGACCTAATTAGAGACACGATAAGTACTTATGCTAAAATATTACAAACAGCAACAAACCCCACATGCATATGTACCACACCAGATAATTCAGAAAGTAAGCAGCAGACTTATTAGCTGTTTGTTCAAATAAGTGAGATGAAAATCCAAGATATTTGTAAGTCACTGCTGCCAGTTTAACAATGTTTGATATGAAATAATTAAAACTATTACACTAAATTATATTTGCTACAAATGTGGCTTCAAATCATGAAGCACAAAAGTTTAGTTCTGCATGCAATGTAGGCCATTCTCTCCAGGTATAGATAACAGCACAGTCTATACCTTGGGTCCCAAGCCCCATTTCCTGGGATATGTGTCCCGATCCATGATTACACGTTTGATCTTAGCGACGATACCATGGTCACAGCCGGCTACTGTGGCAGTGGTCATAAGTGCGATGGCTGAAACCACAGACATGTTTCATATTTATAGAAAAAGTTATTATGTATGACAGTGCTCAAACTTCTGCACACTGACACACAATGGCACATTAAAAAAAATAAAGACATTTGTATATTCACTTCCCATGAAAACTAGACATGTTAATGAATTTGCCTGCCTGTTCTCCGTTGCATACAGCAACATTAAAGATAATATTACACAAACAATTCACTGGCAAGATTTCAGATTCTCGTGGTGGTGAGTACAAAGATGACTATATTCTGGGATGTTACACAATGTAGTCTGGTAGCTTACAGATGTTTTAGAAGTGATTCCTGCCTCCATCATCAGGCTGATGGTGGCAGCAAGAAAGAAGACTACAGCAAACTTCTACCAGACTATACAGCTCAACACCTTCAATTCACTAATAAGTCTAGTCCATAACACAAAATGATCAAAAGCACAGAGGAATTCAGGTCCTGGTACCAAAGAGGCCAGACTCTGCAGGGTCAAAAATAGGGTTCGGATGTTCATGACCTAAAAAACCGAGAAATATGCATGCAAATATGCCCTCAAAAATAGCTAAATATGACCCAAAAAAGGCGAAATATGACCTAATTTGTTATGAAAAAATATTCGCCAAAATTTAAGAAAAAGCGTTTTGTATTTCAATCATGTTATTTATTTGCATATGCATGTACAACTATTACTTTACTCGATTTCCTAGCAATTTTAATCAAAAACCTCAGTCGCTTTAAGTTGTAAATGCCTCATTTTGGATAAGCATCAGATGTTGAGTATATGTGCTCCTAAATAAATAAGATAAATTTTAAGTAAGTCTTTCGTGCATTTCAAATTCATTAATTACAAATAAATAAATAAAATTCAAAATATTATGCACATTTCTTCATTCTCCTTTCTTGGCAGCATTACAATATATAATGATGTGCATTTTTAAGGTCTCAACTGAAAATCTTAGATTGTCGCACAATATGGTCTTGTAACTTGAGAAGCTCCTTTCGACATCACAAACGTTTCATGGCGTTATTAAAAAGTACAGCGATAGAGGAGTGGTTTACTGTATCAAGAGGGAGTAAATCACCAGGGCGGTCAGCAAAGAGCTTACCAATAACAACATTTTTAGAACATCTTCATAACAGGCAGGTACATAGTTTATTCGTAGTGTTGATTCGCTGGAATTAAATGAGTCGTGTATTTCTTCAAGAAAGTTTTGAATTTCTCATTGTTCACTTTGTTCAATGGTATGTTGGCAGACACCATCATTTCACACAGGTCCTTTGAAAATTCTGATGTCTTGTTTGACGGTGAAGGTGTTGCAGTGTTATAGAACAGAAGTCGTTGCTTGCTTTGTCAGCTCAAATTATTTTTGTTTTGCCTTATCACACTGTTGTTGCACATTAAATCCCTTACCAGCTGTAACTTTAACTTCACAAAGTTAACAGAACAGAATTGTTCCATCAGAACTAAAATATTCCTCACCGAAATCTTTGACGAAACCTCTAAACTTCGCACTTTCAGAACACTTCACTTTCGGCATCTTAACTAACTGAAGGATTCACAATTTTCATTCAAAACTGAAATTAAAAGCCCCAATAAAAATATGACATGTCATGTACATCTGAACCCTACTTATTACCATGATAAATCATTCAGTACAGCCAATAATCCGAATCAACATCAAGGTATACATAATGGGGAGTGTCCATATTGTAGTGATGGGTGTTAATCATTCAGTAAACAGAATGACTTGAAGCAGTGAACGTACATAATGAGGATCATCCACATTCCTGTGCTTTATCGAACACATCACAAGAATACGGATGCCCCCCACTATGGTACGCCTTATGTATCTGTAAGACCAAAAGTGGCTCTTGACTTACGTCACTGGCCGTGAAGTCCTGCGGCGTAGTGAACTACTTTTCCGCCGAGTAGCGTTGCCCAGGGTGCGCCCTATGGTGGCGAGTTCACATTGCACCCACAATGATGATGAAGATGAGAATGGAGTAGTTGTTGGGAGAAACCGGGGAAGCCCCGGAGGAGAACTCCGTGATGCCCAGACCACGGCCTTGCCCAACACAAGTTATAAATCCGGGAACCACCAGGAATCGAACCTGGGACCCCAGGATTACAAGCCCAGCATTCTGACCGCTAGACCACTGTGGTGGTTGAGATAAGTATGTGAGCTGTGACAAATTTCATAAGCACAGAATTCATTTATGTATTTTTCCAGCATAGCAAAAATCTCATTGCATGAAGCAGTGCTGTCAGACCACAATGTAGCTGCCTTTGATGACAATCCTTGGTGATGATAATCGTCAAATGGTGTTTAGGATCCAAAATTATTTGGTGCCTTTGTTCTGAATGGTGCGCATGATGTTCCATATGTAACTGTTGTTAACTTATATGACTTAAGAGGTTGATTGGGATGTTCTCCCCATAGTATCATCTGCAGACTGGTGTCTGAAGGGTGAACTATAACTTGACAATACATCTTCTCTATGTCTGAAGTCATTGCATATTTGTTTTTTCTGTTTGCCGTGGAACTTGAGTAATTAATAACTGGATGATGTGGCACGTAGTAATCTTTGACGAAACCTCTTAACTTCGCACTTTCAGAGCATTTCACTTTCAGCATCTTAACTAACTGAAGGATTCACAAGTAAAATTTTACACCAAAATATGAATTTTATCCTCAAAATATAACCAAAATATGAATTTTATCCTCGAAACCAAAATATGCATTTAACTACAAATATGACCAAACACATAAAAATTACATAAATATGCAATTATATGCAAAATAAAAACAGCATAATTGTGATTAGGATAACCCAGTAAGTGTTTAATTTCAGTTTTGAAAGAAAACAGAAGCCCCAATAAAAATATGACATGTGATGAACATCCGAACCGTAGTCATCAGAAAGGATACCTATATTTATTACATTGACATGAATTAATGTGGCATCATAAAAACAGATTTCAGTCATTATAATTATTTTTATGGGGATTCCTGAAGGAATAATCCATATAATATTAAAAACTGAAGTTTGTTCATCTGCCATGTTACTACAACTCACTGTAGGAAATTGAAAAGTATGATTTTAAGGTAGACACCAATGGCATTATGTCTACAATAAATTTAATCCAATCTGTTCAGCAGTTCACAAGTTGAAACATGTGGACAGACTATCCCTATATGTGATCATTTCATGAACAACGTGCAACGAGCGCATAAAACTGACGTGCAGAAAAACCTGGACGGAAAGGGTGGAAACTGAGCTCAAATGCATAAAACACAGAATTTGTTTTAGCAACAGCCTACAGGAAATTGGTCAGTTGGAGGACAAAGCAAGACATGGGATATAACAGGAAGATGAATGTTGGGAAAATAAAATGACAGGATGATGTCACATCCAATGTTGGGAAGTGACATAAGAGACGTTGAATGATGAGTTAGTGAGGAGTACCTGTCAGCTTGCCATACCTAGTGCAACAGCCTCTCCCTTCGTTGTCACAATCACAATCTCCTCATTCAGCTCAATGCCGTTCTCATACCTCAGCACACCTGGCAACATGATCTTTGCTCCATAGCACACAGCATTCACCTGTCAGCAAAATACATTGACATAATCAAGCAACTGTGCATTGGGAATGCCCTTGCACTTTCAAACAAATAATGCTGAGGTGGTTGGCTTGTATGTTATTTAACCTTTTAAAGCCAAAGCTCACCTACATAATATTTAAGAATTCAGTCCATACTGCAAAGAAAACACAATTCACCACTACAAAGAACAATATGTTAAAGCTGTTTAAGAAAATAACATCCAAGTAAGAAACATCATGCTCCATAAAATTAAGCTAGCAAGATAAGAATCACAGTGCATGAAGACCATGTGGATATGCATCTAATATTTATGAAGACCCCCACTTAATGGTACCTGCACCTTGTCGTGGTGGTGGGGCTTGAGTACCTCAGTGACCCCAAGAGCTACTGGTAGGGCCTCCCTAGCCAGATTGGTCAAGGGGGGGGAGGTCAGACTAAGACAGGTACCCTGGTCCTCCAGGTTAGGGGTAGGTTGCAAGGCTAACAACCTTGCACCGCAAAAAGGAAGATGTTTCGAAACCTCAATCAAAGCCTCAGACAGATGTACCTAACAGAGGACTGAATGGAAGAGGAGAATTGAGGAGGCCATGGAGCGAATACAGACCGGAGAGCCATAGAAGAAGAAGACTTATGAAGACCATTCAAGTGTACACTAACAAGTGACATAACATCATACATCTGACCCACAAGCATACATCCTAAACTGAACTTTGAAACTTGCAAAAACATCTATCAGCACTAACGTCAGTAAAACCAATTGGATTTTGCCTGAATTTTACTATCATAAACGCACCTCAATGTTATGGCTGTAAAACCACACAATGAACATCACAAGTTTCATCCTACAAAACAGGAACATAAGGTACTTCTTCAATTTGTCTTGAAATTTCATCTAGCATCATTTCATGGATGACTTAAACCAAATTATTTAGAATAGCTGATGACGTGCCCTTGAAAACAGCAGCTGTTTCTTTGTCATTCAGGAGGGTATCATAATCATTTAGTAGTTGCAAAAATGCTACCTAGGAACCTCTGTTTCAAAGCACAAATCAGATTCAAGACCTCTAAAAGCCAGTTCCTGATTATCAAGCAGACAAGTCAATATCTCAAAATTTCTTGGTTTTTACAAACTCTTTTATTGTGTTTTGAGTTATTAAATTTAAGCCGAGTGTAAAGAGCATCAATTCTTTGTGACCAAAATGCAGAAGATCTAATGTACACTGAAAGTGTGCTGTTTAAGATTTTTGTTTTTTCTGTGAACTATTTACATTACAAAGGTTGTAAAATTCCCCCAAACCCCAATAACTGTCAATTTTTGAAAACAGAAAGCATGGTCAACAAAACAGTTTTAGATTTTTGCAAGTTGTTAACCACAGGTACAAGCACATTACAAAACCTGAAAAGTCCTAGCATATCTTTTTTGTCATTATGTATACTCCCAAGGTTGGAGAAAGGTAGGCAGGGTACCTCATCTTTTATCATTAATTTGTCCATTATAAAGTTCTAAACCTTGAGTAACACCCTTAAAAAAATTCATACAAAGTTACTGTTCACCAAAAAAGGGTCAAAATGCTAAAACTAAAGTTTAAAAAACAACCAGACTAATTTACCATGATTAATGATTCTAGTAAGTAAAGTAAACTGTCCCACTATGCTCCATGTAGGCACTTGGGGGGAGAGGCGGTATAGTTCCTACTCATTCTTGACCTCAGCTCTAGAATGGGGGTGAGTGGTCAGCATCACGCCTTGGCCGCGCCTTACCCCCAGGAAAGGACCCCGGTACCCATTGGATATGTGGATGGGTGGTCCCCAGAGCCAGTCTGGACACAGAGTCTAGAGGAAAAATCCTCTGCCCCTGCCGGGGATCGAGCCCCGGTCGTCCAGTCCGTAGCCAGTCACTATACTGACTGAGCTAAGGAAAGTCATGAAAAGCATGATTATCACTGCATGATGTAGCAATGTTAAAGAGACTTTCTCAATGTGACACATGCATGAAAGCACAGACTGGGACTTGCAGTCATGTTCTGAAACAGCTGCTTCTGTGGTACGCATGAAGGTCATCATATTCTGTGGTGAGTAAATTACATGATTCCAAGCAAACATCCAAACGTTTATTGACTGGAGAAAAGAAAATGTCTCTTACATTCACCTAATTTCAGTGATCTGGCGGTGCACTACTAGCCAGATCACACCATTTGCCACTGTAGTGCAAACAGCAACTCACCGCACTGTCCTTCACGATGATCCGCTTATGGCTGATCAGCAAGCCTTCAAGTGGACGGATCACCCTGCGAAGATAGCATTCATCCTTGTGATTCTCATATAACCACTGAGCATCCAGCACATCATGCAACGTTACCAGGCCAGCTTCCTCCGACTGTATGCCTACAACAGAAAGTGACAAAATTTCAGCTTTGAAATTTAGTCCAGATAAAATGCCAAACAAATTTCATGGCTATGCTGTTATGAAAATACAGCAACTCATTACCATCAAACACCTCAGCTAGCTGATGACATAATAACATAGTTCTCCGTCCTTCAACTGACCGTTGATAAATATATGCTGCAGGCAAGACACAACACAAAATGAAGAACACGGACACTCTTCTATCACAGAACACATTACTATAAAGACGCGATGATTTCAGTAACTGACAATAAAGTCTGTAACTTCACCCACCTCATGCATACCCCAAGAAATATTTATTGGTTTTAATCAAGACAGGAGTAAAGGACATGTTAAATGTAAATTATTTACCAACGTTATTCATACCAAATACTCCAACAATATAATGTATAACTTTGGCTCTCCAGAAAAAGCCACATAAAATGTTGAAAGTTCTCCAGTTTTTTGGCAAAACACTGCAGTTTCCATCTTCAGGATAAATGTATTATGAGAGACTAAGAAGTTCTTATATATAGAAGAGGCAACTGGAATATTTGCTGAAATATTGGCAAACCTCCCATCATTTTACACAGTTCATTCCTGATATGAAGCTGTACATTGAACTCCTGCTGGCCAAACACTATGGCCAAGTGATTAGCACTCATACTTTGTATTCAGGAGGTCCTGGGTATGTAAGTTGGCCTGGAAACTAGCTATCCTGACTGAGGGTTTGCATGGTTTTCCTCAGTCCTTCCAGGAAAATGCTGGGATAGTACTCTGAATTAGACCACAACCACTTCCACATAATTTTCAATTCATTATTCACTATCATCCTCTAATATACTGAAAGCATGACTAAATAAACTAGACATAAACTTTTAAGTAAATAAACTCCAGCCATGAAAACAAAGGACAATAATTCAACTGCACAAGATACAATAATTCATTCACCACCTCTGCCTGACCACTAAACCCTCATCCTCATGCTGATACATTTTGATGGTCAGAGCTTTTTACCTTTTTAAAAAGATGCCAACTTAAGGACTTACCCGACCTGTTGCGGCGCAACTCCAGCATCTGCCCCCCAACTCCAAGCAGAAGTCCCAAGTGCACGCACATTGTGCGCACGTATGTTCCAGCCTCACACTTCACCCAGAAAATACCTGGAATGCACAGATGTTAGTAATCTCTATATGAGTCAGACTAGCAAACAAAGAGGGACAAGGCCAACTCACCCATGTTGCGCTCCATGTCATACTCGTACAATTTACTCTCATAAATAGTTCTCACGCGTAACTGCCTCTTCACTGCTGCAATTAGTGGTGGTCGTTGGAAAAGAGCCCCTTTCAGTCGCTCCAGCTCCAGCGAAACCTGACATCACACAAGTAACATTTTCACTGCTATGGATATGATAACCCCCTGACTGATGTGAGTACAGTAATACACGTGATGTAACGTGCTGATATGGACACAGCATTCTACATCACAGAGGGATGAATTAAATTACAAAATGATGAGCTGAACTGGATGCAGCTAGATCAGGATAGTCCGATTGTGGGCTTTTGTGAACACAGTGATGGAACCTTCAAATTCCACAAAGAAAATGGGCTATTCTTTGACATGCCAAGTATGCAATTGACTTTTCAAAGAATTTCCTGCACCAAAGAGTGAGTGAATGAAGAGCTTAACAAATTTTACTCAAGTAGGATTTGAGGTTCTCACAGCAGTGAGTGGGTTGCAGCATCACGTAGTCTGGTCTACACAGTACTACAACCCAAAGACAGCCATCTTCAAATTTATACCCAACTTGGCATAATCAGGATGTGATGAAAATGTATAAAAACGCACAGAAGGTATAGGTTTGAAAACCTAGAAGGAAAAAACCAATTTGGAGTCCTGTGTATAGACGTTAGGATAATACAGCTGTACCCCATAAGTTTACTTGGCATCTGCTCTCTAATGCAGCAATTATGGCTTGGATGCTGTGGGACTGCAAAGCATATGTTCAATGATATCCCTCCAGGTAAAAAAGAATATGGGTGGTGTTATTCAATCCATAGTTACATGTGCACACTGTTAAAAAATGAAGACAGCTGTCTTCTGGGTTTACCACATTTCAGAGGTACTTGCTGCAGCAAATACCTCTGAAAGGCCAGTAAACTTCTACCAGACTACACAGTGCCACAGCCCAGAAAACAGCCACCTTCATATTCACTACTGTGAAAACTTCAGATCCTAACAAAGAATGGTATTTGGACAGGTGCAGATAGTGTCACACCACCACAATCAAGATGACCACCCCTCTTGAGGCAACAAAATAAATTATGCAAACAGTACAGCCTGGCACGTGGATTTTCTTCTCCTAGGATAGCCAGGAACAATGGTTAGGTTAGAGTACTCCTTCCCAAACTTTTTCCTTCATTACCCAAAACCGCTTATCAGAAAGTCCTTTTTACCCAATGTAGGTAAAACACTAACTGCACTATATGACAAGTGGAGAGAGATCGATAAAAAATATGAAGCAAACAATATCTTTATTTTAAACATTTTAGCAGCCACAAAAAATTTGATAATTATTCACCATGAATATTTCATCACCCAGGTCCCAACTAATGAGTACAATGCCACTGCTCCATCTTATTTACTAGTTCCGCAAAATTGGAGACAGGTCACACCTCACATCGCATTCGGGGTTCAGCAAACAGTTTCGTTTTGCGGTCTTTATGATGGCAAGAGTGGAAAATCCTACTTCACACATGCAGATGCTCGGAAACTGCATCACGGCCTCCTCAGCTACCACAAGATATTCATCGTGAATTGTTAACCAGAAAGACTCCAAATGGCCCTTTTTTATTCAAATAACTTTTTTGCACTGACCTAAGCTCCATCATTTGCTCTGAAAAACCATTAACACTATCAAAGATTTCAGTCAAGTCACACAGAAATTGGTTTACAATCCAATGATAGACAGAACTTTCTAGTTCAGGAAAGTATTCCTTGAAACGAAAAGATGGTTTTGTTAAGTGGGTGATCACAGCAAAAATGACTGAATCTAATAACAAGCGTATGGCGTGTTTATTAAATAGCAAATAAATACTTGTTAGGCTGTTTTAGAGTATCGGTGCACAATGACTGATCGCTTTCTTCAGAGTACTTCTTGTACTTTTACGGTAAATTTTAATGTGTATTCCGAGGTGTGTCGTTAACCAAAGGAAAACCACTTTTACCCTTTTTGGGTAATTTACCCAGGTTTGGGAAGCACTGGGTTAAAGTTATGTTCACAGACTAGTAATAAACAGCTTCAGAAGCAAAACTATAAATACAGTCAATGCAAAAAGCTACAAAATAAAACTGAAGGCTAGTTATAAATTGCTCATTATGATGAAGATACCAGAAAAAAACTTTCATTTTATGTGACTTTTCCAGACATGATAACATTAAGAACTGCACATGACATATTGTGGTTACACCATATACTAATTAAACAAAACAACTCCACTTCATATCTGCAGGCTACTGCTAGCCTTTATTTTTCTTGGATGAATCTGTGTATTTCTTCGAGACATTACAAGTTAAAACCAAACGGATCATAGTACATTAACTTGGGGCAGGCAAGTGACTCAAAGATGTCATGGGGACTACCAAATACAAAGGAACTTGATTTACTTAGTGCCTTTCTCTCACCTTCTTCTCGCTGTCTACCGCTGAATGCAGTTTGAAGACACATATATACTCCTTTCCTGCATTCTGCTGGGACTTGACAAGCCGCGTTGCTTTCTCAATGCACACGATCAGACAGCCTGTAGATGAACCACTCTAATTACTATCAGCTGTATTACTTTCCACAAAATGGCCAAAAGCTACATACAAATTTCCAGTGCAATGATGTTGTTTTCACGGTATTCTAAAGGGTTTTGAAGACGGTAGTTTACAAGGACCCAACAGAGTAGGTACCTCTCACCTGAAGATGGAGACAGAACCAGCCTCCGAAACGTCGTGATTTTAAAGAACAGACGTTGGAAAAAGTCCTGACAAAGAATAATTTTAGATGAAGAAATTTAATTTCAAGTCAAAATTTCAAACTTGCGACTCTTATGCTAATAAATTAATATTTGATATTAATACAAACTAAACAGAGGTAAATGCACTGGTCTGCATGGAAGAGACAGCCTGTGATTTTGCTGATCACTTAAAATTAATAGAGGCATTACCTGTAGTTTTGGGATCCAGTGTTCCAGAATGACCAGTTTTTTCCACTTTCAGTATCCTCTTAACCCATGCCACTACTTCATGAGAACTTGGGTTAGAAGGCTTGTCAAGGTTTAGGTATCCTGAACGCACATATTCACGTATGTCCCTCTTGAGCGGTGAAGCTCCAAATGGCAGTGGGGTGTAATGATTTGTCCGGCAACACAACTTGTCGAAGTTCTAAAACGTGATAGAATTCGCATTGCAGTTGTGATGGTATCATACCAACTGAAGATGGCAGTCTTCTGGGTTGCTATGCCATGTAATATGGTAGAAGTTTACTTCTACCACACTACACAGTGCAACAACTCAGAAAGCCATTTTCATATCTGCCACCATGAGAACCTAAAATCTCATCCTACCAACTGTTTCCCAGAAATAACACAGAATAAAGCTACCTTCAGCAACAGCGGCCACTGTGATGTGTCCAGAGGCTGCACATGTTCTGATGATTCAAGCTGGAAGTCAGTCTTACATTGCACTTCGCCCAGTAACTTGTAAACCTTCTTTTTCTTCTTCTTTTTCACCTTTTCTGCACCCCCCATCACAGCTGCATAAAAGGAAAATATAGTAATTGCTTTCACAATCCAAAGATAAGATTCTCAGTCCCTCATTCTATAGAATAGTGCTACACTTGTCATCTCACTCATATGCTACAGAACTTCAGGTGATATGAGCATGCACTTTGGAATGCAGAGAGATCACATATTGGATTAATAGATGCATCATTCCCAAACAGGAATGACCAAACCAGACAGGGACTGCACTTTAATTCAAGGGGTAAGGAGAATCTTGTGCAACTTACTGCCAGTCAGATCTGTAATCACTGATGTAAGGTTTAAGTTTCTTTTTTAATTAAGGCTCAAATCTAAGACATCGAAATATATGCAAATAAACCAGTTCTAAATTAGAATACAATCAACAATTTTGTGGTATACCATCACATTGGATGAATTTCAAACTAAACTGACGAATTAGCGGTGCTCATTAATAATATACACATACTTCATATTCTGTGTTTAGCTGAACACCGTATATAAACACGAGATATCTTACAGGCCAATCTCAAAAATTATACAGGTAACCCTCGATTTGCGCCGGGAATGCGTTCCTGAACGAACCGGCGTAAACGGAATCGGCGTAAATTGAAACTCTTTTATAATGTAAATCAATGGGAAGTCAATGACATGCGTTCCCAGCACCCAAACATTGACGAGTAATATAATGGCATTAACATTTAAAGCTCTGAAAAAAAGTAAATAAAATAAAGGGAATTTAAAAAATATATTTTATACACTTATAATCGGCAATGCGTTGGTCCCCGCGATAGACTGCGATTCTTACATGTGATTGATGTGTACAGGCATCTCTGCTGTTATGCGATAGTTGCATTCATGGAAGACGCCGACCTATAGAAAATCGCGTAGCAAAATTACCGGCATCTCCGCAGAGATGAAATTAGTCCTTTGAAAGTTTACAGCGTCAGGAATTAAACAGCATAAGAGCAAACTCGCATATGCAAAAGTTTGCATTTGACAAACAGCTTTTACCGATTCATCGATCTCATTGGAGCAAATTCGCGTTAACGAAACATACGTATTGCAGAGATGACTGTATTTATAATTTTTATTCAAAATCAGCGATGTGAGAATTACTATTTACGAGATGAAATTAGTCCTTTGAAAGTTTACAGCGTCAGGAATTAAACAGCATAAGAGCAAACTCGCATATGCAAAAGTTTGCATTTGACAAACAGCTTTTACCGATTCATCGATCTCATTGGAGCAAATTCGCGTTAACGAAACATACGTATTGCAGAGATGACTGTATTTATAATTTTTATTCAAAATCAGCGATGTGAGAATTACTATTTACTATAACAATCAGTACGAGATACATTGTAAAACGTTATAAATAGTAGTAATTTTTTTTTCACTTTTTGACTTGCTGGTTACAAAATCGGCGTTATTCTGAATCGGCGCAAATCGAGGGCTATCTGTACTTTACAAGATAGTTACTGTAGACAAAATATGACAAACGAAGGACTGAGTATTTCTGTCAAAAAGAATATAAAATGTCACTGCAAAGAACAAGATATAGAACACAAGTAAATATCAAAAAGGAGTTTACTATACTGGAATTAAGCTATTCAATATCTTCCTCCCATCATAGGTCTAAATCATGTTATAAAGAAATGTAAGCTAATACTAAAAGAGAATTTCCTATCTCACTCCTTCTACTCAACAGAAGAATTTACCTCAACCAAAAATTCTCAACTATTATAAATGCTTGTGAGCAACAACAGTGATGATTTCTTGCTGTAATATTGTAGTTATCTGTAAATCACTGTCATAACTATGTAATTTATAACTGTCTTAGAAACATGCACTGTATTTTTGAAATGGCATGTTCTACATCCATGGCTTAGGCCTATGAAGGATCTATGGAATGAAAATAAATTCTATTATATTCTATGCTATTCAAGGAAGTTATGGTGTACAAAAATGTGGACAATAAATACAACCCTCTAACACTGAAACCAAGGACCAAATGTGCAGTAATGCACTTTACTTGAATTTGGAATGTACCCGATTCCAATCCTGCCAGTTAATTACTATTGTGACCACAGTTTTTCATCATATTGCTCATAAAGTACCTTAAATATATGTCACAACTGTTTCCTCCTAGTTCTGCATAATTACCTACCTTATCTCTTTTAACTCAGCAGTAGATACAGAGTCTGTTACTAGAACTATGATGTACTTTTCATCAGTTAACATGCAACACATGAGTCACATTCTTGACATTGCTTAGTCCTTTAATTATTAATACAATAGTGCTCATATTATAGGTATGATGATAAAATATAACATGTTTCGACCTTATTCGGCCATCTTCTGGTTAATAACTTGAATCTAAACTAAACAACAAAAACAATCAATATGGAGTCACTTCTAAAACAAATTCACAATATTAGAAAACCCTTAAAGTTTTTAAATTAAGATATAAAGAGTAAAATGGTGCATAAGAATGTAGTGTTAAAATCTTTGGTTTTTTAATTCGTAAATTACTGATGCAGTAATATGGGTTTCAACCAGTGGACTATCATTCGTGTCGACCGTAATTGCAAATCTGGTGAATGCTGTTGGGGCAAACTTCCATAGTATCACGATCGTAACAGTGCTGGGGTTTCTGTGTCCTACGGGTGGCCGGTATATTTTTGCAATACTGCTAATATAACCATAAAGTAAAGTTTGTCCCACTATACGCCATGTAGGCGCTTGGGGTGAGAGGCTGTATAGCTCCTCTCTTCCTTGACCTAGGCACTAGATGGGGGTGAGTGGTCAGCATCACGCCCCGGCCGGCTTTACCCCCGGGAAAGGACCCCGGTACCCACTGTAGAGGAGGCTGAGTCGGCCCCAGAGCCGGTCTGGACGCAGAGGCTAGATGAAAAAAATCCTCTGCCATCGTCGGGGATCGAACCCCGGTCGTCCAGCCCGTAGCTAGTCACTATACTGACTGAGCTACCCCGGCTCATCTAACCATAGCAGACTGTTATCGGCGAGTACGGAGGTACAAACGGCAAAGACGCAGAGTCCTAACTCGGACAGAATTTGAAATCACAAATGATGGATGCGAACAAAGAGGCTTGATAATCCGGGGGTCCCGATCCGAGACTACAGCGGTGTTGACTGATGAAAAATACACTGTCGTTCTAAAACACCGCAACAGGATGCTCTCTTACAAATCCGTGAACTAAGTGAATAAAGTCATGTACAGAGCGACGTGTCGAGCAGAACAATATTAAGGCAAATCGTCAACAAAGGGAGTGATGTGCTGAGCAGAATCTAGTGGCAGTGGCTGTTCATAATTCCATTTACTCACAAAAACAAAAAACATGCTGCCGATAATGGATCCCATCCTAACCAAACTTCATATGGAAAAACAAACAAGACATACTACGGGAGCAGTCCCCGACATCCACTTTGCACTTTTCTCAAAAACCGGCTCACATTTTTCTATATGTATACACTTACGGTTTGTATTCTCAGCCATGATATCCAACCACGTGCATACAAAACGGCGTCACCTTCCCTACCACAGATAACCCCAAAACCACCAACTAACCAACATCACAAACAGGGATACCAACACATAATGTAGTAACATAGCATACAAAATCACATATTCACAGATAACTTAACGCCTCCTTCAACCCCGCTAGGGGGATCCATGACCTTTGTATCAACACTACAGCCAACACTTTCCTTGGACCGGTTGTAGAACGAACGATCTGAAATGTAAGAAATAAAATTGCAATTACGGTTACAATGAATGAGTGTGAATGGGGCGTTCCTTGTACAGCAACCATTTCTTGATCATTTGTGCATCCCCGTTCTCTTCAGTCCACTAGCAGCCCTGTACCTTCCATGAAGTACAATATCTTGCATGACGGTCATCTAACCTTTCTTGGGTTAGTTAATACTGTCATATCCCGAAGATGTTATATCAGAACTGCTGGTTCCATGCTGAGAGGAATAAATTTTCAAATGTTCGCTGTATGTTTAATAGCTCCTTTGAGTGGATTCCACTGTTTTCTTTTTTTATTTCCCATGTTCCAGTTTTGTTTTATGGGAAATGGGGAACATTTGTAAGCATCCCTGGGTTCACTGATACTTCCAGCTCCACAAGGTGGTATGTCAGAACAGTTGGCTCCCTGATGAGAGGAATCAACTTTCAGATGGAAACTGTGTTTAAGAGCCCTTGTATTGGTGGCCATAATCACGGTGCTTCTGTAGGTCGCTGGGTTCTTGGTGAGGGTTAATCTCTTTAATTAGAGTACTGCACTCAGCCTCTTAGGCACCCTGGTCAGGGTTTTCCTGAACTTGAGTGGTGCTGCATACCCTAGTTGCCATGAGGCCTCAGTACTATTTTGGCTCCTAGCATTTTTAAGCTTCCTCCTGCCACATCCAGATACTTGTGTTGCCAGACAAAACCTGCCTACTTGAAGGCTACATATTGTAGGTCACTTTTATCCACAGGTTTGTTCAAACCACTGGCTCCCTGCAGTGGAATGTTCCCAGCCCACAGGTATGGTAGGACTGCTAGCTCTCTATGATGATATGCCAAAGCTGCTCTATAAACAGAAAAAGTTATATACAATTGGTTAGTCCTTGTCCCCAGTTTTCTTCTCAGCTCCCCGAGGTAGTATGCCAAAACTGCTAGATCCCTACTGAGGGTCAACTTTCAGATAGAGATTCTGTATCAGAGAACTGTTTTATATGGCTTCTGCCATTTTTCTTTTATTTCTCATGTTCCATTTTGGTTTTGTAAGAACAAAAGTCACCAACTGCACAGAACCATACTGGTAGAAGGCACTGATATGATGGGTGCTGCCTAGTGCCCCAAAGGGTTCATTAATGGTACTGCTTTCAGTGTTTAGGTTTGCCTGATCTAACTCAACTTGACTTTTAATTGCAGTGTGACATAAAGGATTCAGTGAACAATTCAAAACCAGTAACACTCCAAGAACTAAAGCATGAAATGAACGGTCATGCACAGCCATCCCAGCAGACACCTTGAACATTTGTCACTCAGTTGTTCCCCACTGTCAACAGTATCTAGAAGTTAATTCTGAACATCTTCAATAGTTCACCATGAGGCAAGAACTATGGCTTCTGGACTAACAATATATTGAACTTTCCTGATTTATGTAATGGGTATTTTTGCTTTATTAAAATGTGTACACTTTTTAGACACACACTTTACTAATAACCCTTTGCGGTTCGATATCGGACTGAGTCTGCCATGTATTTTACGAATTTCTTATGTGAACTGGAGTCAAATTGAGGTTGGAAAACAGTGTCAGCATATCATTCAAGCCTTCTTCTTTGCACTACTTCTATCATAGTTTTCCTGGTAAGTCTTTGTGTACCTTGTAATAGTGATATGAGGAAGGAGAGGAAAGTCATCTTATTCTGACGTGTTTCCAAGCAAGCCAGGATTCAAAACCCAGTGTTTTGCCATACATCGTATACATCGTATATCTGCATGCAAAATAAGAGATGTTTAGACGTTGCCAAAGACATAACTACCGACTTGGTCTTGCTTTATCCTCTACCGAATGACAGCAAGCAGAAAGGCACCACTTATTACATATCCCACTTGCGACAGTGGTACAGTCCATGAAAAATATTTCACAAGGTCAGCATTCAAACAAAAGGAACTGACCTCCTTTCAGACCATATTTCACTTTATTTAGCAAGAAAGTGACAGCAAGCAGAAAGGCACCACTTATTACATATCCCACTTGCGACAGTGGTACAGTCCATGAAAAATATTTCACAAGGTCAGCATTCAAACAAAAGGAACTGACCTCCTTTCAGACCATATTTCACTTTATTTAGCAAGAAAGAAAGAAAATCAAACCTGTTCATAATAGTAGTTGAATTTATACAGTATTTAAATAGACCAGCAGAGAGCCGTAGTGGTATTTAAAATGGACTGCAAAGGGTTAATGTTAATATATTCAGTTGAGGCTCAAGCCTTATTATTCTGATGGAACACCTCTACAATATCACCATTACTAAGATCAGTTTATTAACATTGTTTATGAAAACAATTGCTGTTTACACTGAAAATAATACAAAATCTACAAATACAGAAAGCAACATTAATCATTGTTCAAGCAGAGAGTACACATAGGTACCAGTAGGCTTTAAAGGGTTAATACGCATCTTAGCAAAAGATAACAAATAGCAAACTACCTCCCATAAATTAAATTAAATCTGTGGCGTAACAGCTCCAGAGAGCCAAAGCCGACTAGCTGGCAGCTGCATTCTTCATTATTATTAAGGCTGACAAAGTACAATGTTCAATTCGTATATGTACATAGCAATGTGGATATGCCTCCACTTCCTGAACTTGCTGAACACCATATTTCCACTCATAACCTGACACATCATCATATATCTTAGCTACATGCTTAGATCCTAAATTGAATTCTGAAACTACATTCTGTCTACAACTGAAAAGACCAACAGAAATGCTGCCAGCACTAACATCAAAGAAACCTTGCATCTTGCCTGAATTTTACTATCATGAATATGCCCCAACACTACGGTTAACTGTGAAATCATCTGAATATCACAAGTCCTATCAAACACAACAGGAACATAAGGTGCCTTTTGAATTTGTTTTGGAATATCATCTAGCATTACTTTGTGGATGGCTTTAATCTATTTTTTTGAATGGCCAATGACATGTTTCTGTGTGGTCATAGAGGAGGGGATCACAATCTTTTAGTAGCTGCAAAAATTCTATCTGGTTACCTCTGTTAAGAGACAAATCAAATTCACCATGACCCCTAAAATGGTGGTTCCTGATTTGCCAGCAGGAAACTGTTCAGAAAATAGTTTCCAGAATGCATACTGAAGACATTTCTGTAGCCACGTAAATTTTGCTCTTGTGACACACTTTTTAGAGCAGAAGCAGATTTATTAATCGTTTGACAAAATTTTTTTTGTACATTCCTTTCTTGAGATTTTTCATTATTTTAATCACTTACATTCGAATGCTTATTAAGGGGCTCTCTCTCAGTGTTTTAAACAATTAAATAGAAACTAACACACAGCAACAACAAACAGTAAATGTCCTTGCCAGAAATAATATACTGAAATACATTGTATACAGAACACTTAAATTAATTCATCTAATAGCATCAGTTACAATAAATTTAAATGGCATGAAAACACTTGAAGCTAAAGCATGTACATATCAATATTATTTTAGAATTCAGTCCTTACCACAAAGAAATATCAAAAGGTCTCCAATTTAAAGATCAACTGGTTATCTTGTTTGAGGAAACAATCACTGTTTACTCTGAGAATCATACAAAACACAGGAATAGATTCTGTGGACAAACTTCAATATTCGATCATTAAATTTGGTGGCACAAAAATTACCACTTGGCTTTAAAGAGTCAATGAGCAACTTTCTAGAAATTTCATTACTGCAGAATTTCAGTTTTATGTTCAATTCTCCTTTATGCTGCATAAAAACAAAGAATATTTCATACAAAATTCACAAACAACCTAAAATATTCTTGTAGAATGTAATAATGTCTCTAATGTTGAGAATGTGCTGTTTATCATAAAAATGGAAGGAAAATCTAACATTTGTTGGGTGCCTGATTATTATTTATAATGAAACTAACCAAATAAAAGTGAGATTTCATGTTCTCACAGCAGTGAGCATGAACATGACAACCTTCTGTAATACTGTGTTCACTGCCCTGATGATGGAGGCAGTATGCACCTGTGAAATATCAATCACTTCTATGAGACTACATGTTGCAATAACCCAGAAACCTTTCATCTTCTGATAAGGTAAAAGTTTTACGTAATCACTCACAGAACATTTCAAAATCCAACACTGTGTGGTGCCAGTTCTGCACCTGCCGTAACAAATACAACACTAAAGGAACACACAAAGCATGACCTTCATGCTGTATTTTCAGTATCGACTCTTGTGGTTAAACTGTGATCAGTGATTAGAGAAGCATTTGGGGGGGGTACAGAAAATAACCAAATTAGTCTTCATTACTTCCATGGAAACCAGACTAAAAGTTCAGCATATTGTGTGCATTTCCATAATTTTAATTTACATTTCATTTAAACTATTATTTAAAGTGAACTGTTTGCATTTCCTGTTTCTTACTATTTAATATAAAAAATTTCAGGTGCTATATTAATAAACTGCAAGTAGGAAGAATGTATTGTTGATCTACTGCATTGTACAATTCAAATGAACTATGTAATGTAATACAGCAAAATAAAATTACCAATCTCATGAACACTTTATAACATATTTACAATTGCTGCACTCCTCTTTAAAGGGCCATGTTGCGGCCTTCGATTGATATTGTGACAGCTCGTCTTGCCTGCTTCAAGCGCTTGCTGTCAATGTAGTTCTTCATGTGCTTTTCAAAGCGATTCATCTGCTTCTTTGAGGACTGAAAGAAAACATCATTGTAACTCTGTTGCTACCCCATGCCTGCTGTTACATGGTGTACAGTTTATCCAATGCAAAGTGACTGTTTTTGGAACAAAGCAAGTGAAATCACTTAGTGTCTATAAGCAACTGTAAAAATAGAAAATGAAATCACAGTCGCAAATTTTAAGTGATGGTCATTGGCTAGCTTTCGGCAAGCAAAAATAAAAATTTCCAGAAGTAGAAAGAAAGTTTTCTTTACATTTATACGACAGGCAACAATTTGATTCTGTGACGTCAAGTGAAATGTGCCATCTGCAGACATTAGAAATTGTGAGAGAAATTTGAATCCAAGAACTCAACACAAGCTTAGAATAGTCAGACATATTTTTGAAGGAAACAATATTTATAGAAGATGTGTGTGAAGAAAAAATGTTAGCATTTCAAAAGTGCCAGCATCACAGTTTGGAACATTGATAATAACAGCAATTCAGATGGCACTGACAGCATCAGTGAAGAATGCCAGCAACTGAAAGTATGTAACACACTTTTCATGCTATTAAAGTTGTATAAGTCATTATGAGTACTTTTATAGATTTATAGAGCAGGACATTAATATAATTTATCATTTTTTGGTCTTTTGTAGTAGTAGTATTTATATAACATTTTCTTCTTACACAGTATAAAAAATTTTAATGCACACAGAATTTGAATTAATATCATAACATGCTCCTGATGCCTTCTATGCAAGTATTATCCACACAGCTGCTTCCCAAATACCTAAAAATTGTGTTAGGTGAATGACAGTTCCTCGCATTACCAACGACATGATCAGAGGAGAACCTTGTAAAGGGAGGCTAATGGAGTTTTGTGAGCTCTTAAGTCTGGCAATGGCATATAAACAATGTTTTGCAAAAAGAACTATATGAAATGAAATGTCACTCACCCTGCTAATATCTGTCTCATTTTCCCACTTGGGTCGTACCACGTAGTCTTTGTTAGAAGGTCGTGGAACACGAGCCCTAGCCACCCATCCTTTGTCTCCTGGACGTAATGGCCTGCAACATTACATACCACTGCATCTGTACTGAATCAATTACATAAATATCATGCAATTTATTCTGATTAATGAAAAAGTACATTAATTTGTGATCATTTGTACTGAATTCAGAATTTACTTCATTTGAAATTGTTCCAATTAGATGAAATAAATATCTTATCTCTGTCCCTAACATCTTACTGGTTGAGATTACATTTGGATGGAAGTATAGTAAGCATCTGCAAACCAAATTCCGATTTCTGTTAGCACTTTTCAGGCTTCAGTCACTATTCCACAAATCCGGCTGAACATAAGAATGACAGAATCAATCACAAACTGCTGTGTATTCATAATGTGTAATTAACACTCTGCTTTAACGCAATCCTTTCTTTAAGGTAAGTAGGTCTCAGGTTGAGGGAACCATTTTCATTCAGTTATGCGCCAACAGAAATTACCATAAGGCACCTTCACTTAAGTTTCATTAAAGAGCAGCATATATTTATTTATTCAACTTGCATTTTATTATGAGTCAGCATCACCTCATCCCATAAATGCCATAGGAAGAATGGGCATACAGAAACAAAAAACAGCAAGCCTACTCTGAGGCAGGATTCTTAATGATCTGCAGATCCAAATTTGCTCTGGGTGATTTCTATGCCTTCCATTTCCATTGTTTAACACTGTATCTCGAGTACATAATTACCTTGGCAACATGTTTTTCCTGCATGTCATGTCATCGCTTGGATTGAACTCCTTCAAAAGTTAAAGCTAAACACCTTTGACTGGTTCCATGATGCCACTAACCCCAAGATGTCACTAATTGCATCACGTTTGGATGGAACTGAAGTGACAGTGCCAATCTTGCACTTACTTGCCCTCTGCCTCCCCAGATGAGAAAGCCTTATTGATGTCCTGTTTGGCCTGGCGCTCCTCCTCATCCAACGTGCACCGCCTCTTGGGCATCTGTTCTAAATCACGCTGTACTCTCTCCTCTTTGGTCATAGCTGCAAGAACATATTGTTTCTATACCCAAAACACAGCACTTAAAAAGTAACAAGCTGTACACACTTAGCAAATATCTGAAACAATCTTACTCAAAATTTTGTTATCTGCTGTCAAATTCAATTATTTTTACCTTACTAGTGAAAGACTACACAAATGGCAATGTCAGACTTTTCATCCACATTGCAAGCTTCTAATAAAATAAAATAAGAAATCAAGGTAGATTCCCAGCACAGACACACATAAATATTTCTTAAACACCAATTTGGTCTGAACCACCGACAGTTCTGTATCATTTACATTCACTGTGAGTTGTTACCTTTGAAATCAGTGGAGACATTGAATATAGGGCGAGCCCATTCATTGATGAGTTTGCCAGCCCGCTCCTTGTTTTCCTTAGTCTCCCTGGGATGCTTGTAGAGATACATGATTGCCTTCCCTATGCCAGACATCTTCAGTGTCTCCTGCGTGATCCCTGGAAACTGCAATATTTATGTTGCTTTAATATAAAATATTACATGCAAAATTTAAAAATTAACAGGGAAAAGTCTACTTCAACATTCAACTTAATGTAAAAGGGCTTGTGTATGTTTATGGATGTACTATAATACAGCACACATGCATGCACCCCCCCCCCCACACACACACACACAATTTATTAATTTCTATACTTTTACAGTCATTGCATTACTAGTGGCTCTTCTACTGAGGTTCAATTCATAATGAAATAAAATCCATCTGCATTTCTGTCATTTCTTAAATTCAGAAGAGAATGATGGTTGAAGTGGAACATGGCTTTGGAACTATTCTCATATTGACAGCCAATCAATACACAAATGGTGAAGTACGTCACAGTTGTAAAATGGCAATTACTTTGTTAATGCACAATAATATTTCAAGGTGACTTATATGAACTAAAAGGTAGTACAATATGGCATTACTGCTACATGTACTTGATAGTATTTAAACATTTCTGATAGGATTTGTTTAAAAGAAGTGGCAGCAGAGCCCTTTGTGAGGTCCTGGGCAAAATTGATTAGCAAGGCCCTTTAATAACATAAGGCATTCTGGGTGATTTCAATTATTATAATTTCAAAAATTTGTAAACTACCCCTCTAGAACTGACTCATTCAATTCATGGGAACTTCCTTTTCTCAGCTGCAAATCCTACCATGGCTAATTATTGCATTAACAACATATTTGAACACTATACAATAAATCTACTATTAACAATATTATTATATAGAAGGCATTTAAAAAATTGTCATTTCTCTCCACCAGCTCTTGTCAAGAACTTTCTCAATTCCTCCTTCATTACTGTCAGTGTCAGATAAAAAATGCATGTATAAGCAGGATTTGAAATTATCACTGTAGTGAGTCTGAAGATTGCTGTCTTCTGGGGTGTTGCGCCATGAAGTCTGGTAGATGTCCACTAACGTTTCAGAGGCCCATGCTGCCTCCATCATCAGGTCGATGATTGGTTAATATGTCAGAGGCAGATTCCAAAGACAGGATGATTATGAAGATGGCTGGCAGATGGGGCATACAGTTTAACATGGACAATGAACAATGGTGAGGCCCAAGAGATCTTTACCTTTGGCAGAGGTAAAAGCTTGCCTGTAAGCATAAAAATCTGAACACAAATACATTTGACTAGGGACTGAACCCAGAATTTTCTAAATGAGGGTACGGTGTTTTGTCCTAAGACCACCAGTAGAAAGAAATATCCTGCTCATACCAAAACCAGCCATAACAAATATTTTAATCCCCTAATATATGTCAAAGTCTCCCAAGATGTCATTGACCCTGGAGTTTTCCAACCCATCAAGGAGACTGAATAAAAAAACTGCGAAACTGTAACACAAGTAAGTGTTTCTGTAAGATCACATCACTGCTCCTTCACAATCATTTGTAAAACTTGGTGAAAGAATTCCACTGACCTCCCACAGAAGTTTCAGGATGCTGTCCCGGATCTTGAGACTTGGCATACTGCGATCAGGCATTGGGGCGAGCCAGTCGGTCAGAACACTCAACATGTTATGTTCAAGAAAAGCAAGTTGTAAATCATGCTTCTTCAGTTGTGACATCACTTTAGGCAGCATCGCAATTTTGTTTGTTGCAGGCTTCTGCAGTTGATTCAGCCGTCGGTCCTCCTACAACACAATACTGTTTATTGTCATCACCACAA
>NW_019060448.1:872227-882891 GCF_000696155.1 Zootermopsis nevadensis | reverse complement strand
CCCTTCCTCAGCTGCTCCAGTCTCATCCTCTGAGTCAGATGTAATCTTCACTTTCTTATTCTAGGATGCAAGCAACAGCACATCACTAAATTGTTTCATGTCATGGCACTCTTCATTTTAAGTTACAGGCTGAAACTCACTTTGCTGCTGGCATTATCCGCATCCTCTTCCCCTTCAGAGTCTAACACATGCGCCTGCTTGTTCCTCTTCTTGGTCAGTGCCTCCTCTCTTTCACTGTCTGACGGAGAAGGTCTTGGCTTTTCTTCATCATCATCCTCCTCAAAACCTGACAGCTGTAACTCCTTGTGAGGCCTGACATCATCTTTATCATTATCATTACCTTCACCATCTTTATCATCTTCTACTTTCTCACCATCTGGAAAACAACACTGCATCTATCAAAATTAAAAAATTCTAATTCCAATTTGTTTCTTATCATAACGCTACTTTCCATACATAGTACCATGTCCCATGAGAGCTACATACAAAAATCTACAGCGTACTTTGGGGAGTTCCATCACAACTTCAATATGTAACACAAAGATGAAAAGCTGACCTACCAGAAATTCAAAGCTTATATAAGGATAGCTAAAATGTTTAAGTTTTATATCTGAGAGTTAATTTTATGTCAGAAAAATGTTAATGTATAAACATTCAAATAAAATGACAAAAAGTTGGGCTTCCAATTGCAATAAATTAACAATTTTTAACAAGCACAAAACTTTAACAAAGCTTCTTCTTCTTTATTACGCCGTCTCCTTTACATATTACGAACAGGATCCTTCCATCCTTTTCTCGGACTGGGACCTGTTCATATATTTTTTTTTAGGCAGGTGATACAGAAGTGGTTTGCCATTGTCTTCTTCTGTGTATATGGAGTATGGAGTAATTGTTGGGATGCATTTGACACCTCGCTGGTTATGCAGCAATTCCTCGCTGAGAAAAGCATTCCCGTCATCACCTAACCACCATACTCTCCGGATCTCACTCTGAGTGACTTCTGACTGTTCCCTACTCTGAAAATGGGCCTCAAGGGGACGCGTTTCACAACCATGGAGGACATAAAATCAAATGCGATGGCCGAACTCCGGAAGATTCCAAACGAAGATTTCCGCAGGTGCTTCCAACAATGGCAGGATCGATGGAGCAAGTGTGTGTGTGTGTGCGCGCAAGGGTCCTACTTTGAAGGTGATTAGGTAAGCGTTGCCATATGTCCTACCATTACAGTGCTATACCACAATTCCGGGAACTTTTTGACTGCCCTACGTAGTGTGTCCAAATGACATGTTTCCATCACCAGTTATTATGTAACTGTAGTAATATTTTCCAAAATAAAGTCTGAAAGTTGTCAAAATAAAGTTAGTTTGGTTTGGACAAAAATCAAATAGCAAGTTTTGTCATATGGTCCCATATCTCAATTTAAAACAAAAACAGTAAAACTGTCATTCATGAAACTCCCCCTTTCAAACTTGTCAACAGATGTCAGTCAAACAAAATACAACAACAACTTCACAATAAATACAGGAAAGCAAGATCAGACTTATATATGTGGAAATTTAACTTGATATAATGTTGATTCCACACTAATCCCACTCCTGTTATGTGCGAAAATTAATATCTAATTGAACTTAAAAGGACGGCTTATTAGAAATACAAATCTGTTAAGCTGACACAGCTTAACAACTCACATCTGTCAGTCTTGTCATCGCCCTCATGCTCCCACTCATTATCACTGTCTACAACAGAGCGTCGCTCTTCAACTTCATCATCTGAATCTGAAATGCAGCAAAAGGTAAGTATTGTAATTATATTATTACTTGCGACATGCCTACTCTTGTGAAATTTAACAAATGCTTACATTCCATATCAATCTTCATTGCTCTAAAGCTTACCACAGGCCTGATCATTAGATATAAAAAATTCCCAAAATCCAACATCTTCAATGAGATTCACACGCAGGACAGTTCAGGGTTTGTGAACTTGGTTTCTGTAATATCCTCACCGGAACAAAAAGTTTTCTTTTTTGTGCTGTTACTCATCTTGCTTAGTTTCTGACCTAGACAAACCGTCTTCACCAAAACTCAAATCTAGAGCAGATTTATATGGTTGCAGTCTTTTCTACTGTAATTTCCTCATTGACACAAACAACTTTGGTCTTGGCACTGTTCTTTTGTTGTACTTAGTTTCTCAGTCACAGCAACCACCCACAAAAGTATTTTAACTCTGGGAAATTTTTCTAAAATTTCTTCATATTCTCATGGAAAAATCATACCATTTTTGGTGCAATTGAGTTTATGCATTATTGAGCTATAAGTCAACACACACGCAACCACAATTTCAAATTTTCAATTTTATATATACATTTATTAACAGTTTTTAAATTGAAGGAATAAGGTGGCTAAGAGGGTGTGAGTTATATGAAAGGGACGGTGAGATAAGTTATTGCTTCTGTAAATCATTTTTTGGATATTTCATTCTCATTTTGAAGTTTTATGGTAGAACAAAGAAGGAACTGCAATCATCAGGGCGATGACGGAGGCAGTATGACCTCTGAAACGTTGGTAAACATCGACCAGACTACACAGCGCAACATCCCAGAAGACAGAAATCTTCATACTCACCGTTGTGAAAACCTCAAATCTTACATACTAACAACTGGTTTGTTTAAATTGCTTACTATCTACATCCTTCTCCTTGTGCTCTCTTGCCAGTGGACTACTTGATCCTGCTTTTGTAGCCGGGGAACTGGACCTTGATCTTGATCTTGATCCAGACCTAGACCTAGACCTAGACTGTGCATGGGATCCCAGTCTTGATATAGATGCAGAATTTGATGGTGATCCTGACCTAGATCTGGATCTAGATACAGCCTCTGACCTTGATCCTGACCTGGATCTTGATTTGGATGCAGCCTTAGACCTTGATCCAGATCTTGATCTGGAGCCAGCTTTTGACCGTGACACTGATCTTGATCTGGAGCCGGCTTTTGACCTTGACGCTGATCTGGATCTTGACCTAGAAACAGCTTTTCCACTAGATTCTGATGAAGACCTTGACCTAGAAGCACCTTTGTCTCTTGATCCTGATCTAAATCTTGACCTAAAATGGCGTTTAGATCTTGATCCTGATCTAGACCTTGACCTAGAAGTGGTTTTATCTTGTGACCCAGATCTAGATCTTGACCTAAAAGCTGATTTATCTTGTGAACCTGATCTAGACCTTGATCTAAAATCAGTTTTATCTATTGATCTTGACCTGGATCTTGACTTAGAAGGAGCTATATCTTCTGATCTGTAAGTTTTGGATCTAGATCCTGACCTAGATCTTGATCTAGAAGTAATTTTGGATCTTGACCCCGATCTAGATCTTGACCTAGAAACCGCATTTGACCTTGATTCCGACCTAGATCTTGATCTAGAAGTAATTTTGGATCTTGACCCCGATCTAGATCTTGACCTAGAAACCGCATTTGACCTTGATTCCGACCTAGATCTTGATCTAGAAGTAATTTTGGATCTTGACCCCGATCTAGATCTTGACCTAGAAACCGCATTTGACCTTGATTCCGACCTAGATCTTGATCTAGAAGTAATTTTGGATCTTGACCCCGATCTAGATCTTGACCTAGAAACCGCATTTGACCTTGATTCCGACCTAGATCTTGATCTAGAAGTAATTTTGGATCTTGACCCCGATCTAGATCTTGACCTAGAAACCGCATTTGACCTTGATTCCGACCTAGATCTTGATCTAGAAGTAATTTTGGATCTTGACCCCGATCTAGATCTTGACCTAGAAACCGCATTTGACCTTGATTCCGACCTAGATCTTGATCTAGAAGTAATTTTGGATCTTGACCCCGATCTAGATCTTGACCTAGAAACCGCATTTGACCTTGATTCCGACCTAGATCTTGATCTAGAAGTAATTTTGGATCTTGACCCCGATCTAGATCTTGACCTAGAAACAGCTTTTGACCTTGATTCTGATCTAGATCTTGACCTAGAAGCAGCTTTAGATCTTGACCCTGACTGTGATCTTGAATCTGCATCAGACCAAGAACCTGATCGTGATCTTGATCTGGAACCCATATTTGACCTTGATTTTGAAACTTCTTGTGACCTTGAAGCAGATCCTGACCGAGATCTTGACTGCTCCTTGGATGGTGATCGAGAACGTGATCTAGAGGCTGCTTTTGATCTTGATCCCGACCTGGAACGTGACCGTGACTGAGATCCTCTCAACTGTTTTCTTGGTGATGAATATGGCTGTGACCTGCTTGGAGATTTAGATTCTTGTGACCCATTGCTTTGAATAGATATCTTGTCATCATCATTGTCACTCTTAAGAGAGGCTAATTCATCTATTGCCATGTTGTGTGATTCCTGGCTGTCATTGTCGCTATCTCTTTCCTCCTTCTGCTCCATCGGGCTTGAAGGTGTTTCTTCTGCAACCAAAATAGACAAATAAAACAATGCAAAGACTGCTTAAGAGTTTCACAATTCTGCATAGAATAACTCTGATTGGTTGAAAATCATTTGAGTTACACAGATGGAAGATTTAAGGCCTTAAAAGTTCGTAAAAAAATACAAAGTATAATCTGATATGCACAATTCAGTATATCATATAGCTATTCCCTTATGGTAGGAATATTAAAGGGCAGAGATGTGTTTCTTATAATACAGTAACCAGCATCTGAATGTGGGTGTTATTTCCACACACAAAGCAATTTAGCTTGCCAGTGACGCTCAGTTTTCATTGGTATTAACCCTACCCCAAATCAATGTAACCTACATAATACAACACATCAGTATGTAAAAAACAAATTCTGACAATATAAATGTTTCAGACAACTAGACACTAACTAATCACCCAGAAATTAAGGAACAATCCCCGATAAATTAAGTGAGATTCATGATGGGCAAAGTGGCACTGGAGCAGGTTTCTGTCAACATTCTTAAGTTTTCCCCTGCTATTGTTCACCATT
This sequence comes from Zootermopsis nevadensis, assembly GCF_000696155.1. Next base: position 877,904 of record NW_019060448.1, on the reverse strand, counting down.
GCTACATAATCATCCATCACTGCTCCAGAAAAGTGCAACAGCCCTGACTATACAGCACATTATTACTCTCAATCTTAAGTTAGGGAATTCATCTCTGACCTAGCACTTGACTGGTGTTTCAACCAATAAATATTTTCAGGTCTATATACTTCCACACATGTCACTTCACCTTGCAGTTTATTCACTTTTAGATTCCATACTACCAGACAAATTCTACTATGAGCTGGAACATAATTTTCGAAACACCTGGCACGTTTTGTTATGAGGAGAGTTGCAGCACTCATGAAAACAGAAACTTCAAAATTACTTTATTTTGCTTACTTCCATTCCATCATATCATATGGAATCATTTTCTGGGGAAATTCAACAGACAGCAAAAAAGTATTTTACATTCAATAGAGGATCATTAGAATAATGGCAGGCACTAAAAGGAGAGCCTCTTGTAGGGAATTATTTAAGAAGTTTAATATTCTTACACTACCCAGTGAATTCTTACTCTCACTATTTATCATTTGTAGTGGATAACATGGAAAAATTTCAAACAAATACACATATCCACAATATAAGAACAAGATACAGATACAACCTTCAAGTGCCAATTTCTAACCTCAGTAAATATAAAAAAGGAGTTTACTATACTGGAATTAAGTTATTCAATAACCTTCCACCTACTATAAAAACCTTAAACAACAATATAAAAATGTTTGAGCCAGTGTTAAAAGAGTATCTCCTATCTCACTCCTTTTACTTAGTAGATGAATTTATAAATACATGTAAGTGATAATGGTGATAGTTCTCATCATAATTATTTTTCTGTAATACTGTAGTTCCAAAAATCTGTCAATAGTTGTAATAACTAAGTATTTATATTTGTACTAGAAATAAATATTGTATTTGTGCTATGACCTGTTCTACATCCTTGGCTTATGCCTATGAAGGATATATGGAATGTAAATAAATTCTATTCTATTCTAACTCCTCTTATTTAACACAAAACAAACAAGTAGAGGATCTTTTATTTTATGATTCCAAGATGGACAATCTTTACAACAGGGTAGCTATTTATAACAGTATCTGCATTTAGGTTTAATTTACAATTAATGTATCTAATTAACCTACCAAGCCGATTAGCCTGTCACTGAAAGCTAAATCACACATTCTCCTGAATACGAGAGACAGAATTACTTTAAACTACGTTTCCCTCCTTCCTGAACTCATTAAATGGAACAATTACTTGTAAATTACATCTACACAGAAACAATGTCAATCTTCTCATTCCAACGCCGTAGCAACCACCAATGAATATCCATTTAAATTAAGTTATGATACTTACCGTCTTTAAGATTCATAATAGTCAAGTACACGCTGTTTCTGTGTTTAAACCTTCTTCAAGTTATAAACAGTTTAATGATTGACCCAATCAAACCAACCTAAAATGTTACCGAAATCATTAATAAACTTCAGCCATATATGTACACCGACTACCATATCTCCTGTAACGCACACAGATTAATTAGAATTCACGGAATAACAATCGACCACTAGTCATGGTTAATAACACTAGTCCCGCTACGTCTTCAACTACAGTATCGAGAAACAGTTGAAACCACTACGAAATATGAATAGGGTCATTCATAAACCGCAGTGTGATAATGGTGAAACAGAAATGAATGAGTTTTCTTTGAATGAAAGTTATTCAAAAAAACATTTCTAGAATAAAATGTGTATATGCGTTATATATAAAGTAATTATTGGTGTATATCAGCCTGATACGTTGTCATTTAATAGGTCCCCTAAAATTTGAATTATCCTGTCTTTCCAAACACACCTAATTGTATTTTGTATCAAATTTTCTTCTGCTAGACGTCAAAAGCATATCTGTTAAAATGTGAAACTGATCATAACATTGCAAATGATTTAGGTTGATATCCTTGCTCTCATGATTGAAGCATAGCATTTAATCCTTGGCGCATTATGTAAACCAGCTGATTATGACAAGTGGTTGTAATCCTCTTAACTTCCTTAGTAGTAGTGTCACAAGACGAACATTGAAGATATTTGGCCATGTATGTTATCGTGAACTTTTTGATGTTTTTATATATCTGGATGTATTAAGTCACATTTTTACAAACTAGTCTAAGGTTTATAGTGTGTTGCAGTGTCGGCATGATACTGAAGGCGATGAAAGACTATTAAATATGAACTAATGAAGGATATTTTCCTTTACATTTTTGTAACAAAAATGTGAGAACTTTGTAAGTTGGATATAAGAGTTCACGTACAACAGCTAAGTGATGTTCTATCAGCCTCATGAAATGATAGTGCAGCAGCGTGCTGCTACAAGGTGGAAGGAATGGATTCCGCTGATATCTCAGCAAGTAAGTATGTGCAGTGTTTTCTGCTGTAATTTAATTTTAGATACTAATTCTAACATTCTTATGTTTGTTATTTTAGCTCCATCTTCGCAACATTATACAAATCATAGCATACAATGTTTGTGTGGATGAGAAACAAAACCGAGGTAGAAATACCAGTGGAACAAGAAATGTGCAAAGTTCAGATTTAAAGAATAAGAATATGAAAGCAGATGTAATCAAGGCTTCTTTCTACTATACCCTTCACTTGACCACCATGTCAGCTCCATTCTACACCAGTGAAAAACTGGAGAGCAAAAACCCAAAATGGGCAGAGATTGAAGTTGGAGATCTGACGTTCCATGCAAATGCAGCAGTTAATGGTATGTAAGTTCATAATGTCGACAGTTGCACCATGTTATTAATATTTTTAAGTTTTTACTGAGGTTTTAAAAAATGGGAAAGTTAAAATATTTGGGAATTATGATGTATTTACATTCCATAGCTCCTTTATAGTTCAAGCCAAGGATGTGGAACATGTCATAGCATGAATATGAACACTTAGTAGAATTGCATAATTGCATACTTATTATAGCTGTTCACATAAATATTTACAGAATTTAATAATTTTTAGTTGAAGTAAATTCTTCTGTAAAGTAGGAGTGAGATGAAACAATCTTTTAGTGTTGGTTTAAATACTTTTATATCATTATTTAAACTTTTAATGATATCTGTAATAGTATTGGATGATCCCAGCATAGCAAGCACCTTTCTGATAACTAATGAGGTTAGAGCTCAAATCTAAATGTTTGTGACGATGGTGCGATTTTAAAATAAAAAGTTTTTTGGATGTGTTTCATCATCTAATAGAATCATAAAATTACATGATGTTTCAGTGATAGGGACTAGCTCTATCGATTGGGCCCAACTGAGTAGGTCTACCTGAAGGTGGAGATAGAGTCCCATCTCCAAAAACGTCATGTAATTGTATGATTTTATTAGATGATGGAAAACATCCAGAAAACTTTTTGTTTTTAGTGAGGTTAGAGCTTGGCTTATGGAGATCATACTTAAGCCTTGTATTTATGTAATGTATATCAGTTTGTTTGGAACTTATCCAAGGATGAGAGCAGGAATTCACTTGCAAGGAGGGAATATAATAAAGTAAAGCTGACCCACTACATGCCTTGGAGTCAGTCACTATACTGACTGAGCTACATTATATTTCTTAAATAGTTGTCTGCAAGATTCTCTTCCCCTAACACCTGCCATTATTCTAATTCATCTGGTTTACCATTTGGACAAGAGGAGTAGAAAAAACCTCCCCATCAGGAATTGAACCTCGGCCATTCGGTCTATGGTCAGTCACTATACTGACTGAGCTACATTATATTTCTTAAATAGTTGTCTGCAAGATTCTCTTCCCCTAACACCTGCCATTATTCTAATTCATCTGGTTCAGGATAGGTACCAGTGGCAGGCTCTTTTTAACATTTTAATGAACCTTTTCATTCCATAAAAGGTGGGGATATAAAATCTTAAATATATTTTAATCTAAGCATCAGAGAATTTGTAACTTGCAGGAATTGTGATTCGGCTGTGGCTGTATCGTGAAGGAGAGCCAGATCTTGTAGTCACAGTGTGGGGTGTGTACTTCAGTGGTCTGGTGTACCTTGGCCCCAAGCTGCCAATTGACCCTTCAGATTTGAAGCTTAATACCATCGTATTCCACATGCATGGTGGATATTTCACAGCACTCGAGTGTTTCAAGGAGGCCCCCCTGAAGGTCAGGAACACTGCCGTGACTGTGAATGCTGCAGATGTACAGCCAAGCTACAGTGTGAACCTGCTGCTTAGGTACTGATATGTAATTAATGCTGTCTGTGAACATTTTCTGTGTAAATAACATGAATGGGAAGGTTTGCTCTTTGAAGTACATTGAAATTCCAATTCATGTGACATCGTGGGTGGTGATGTAAGTATGTTGCTTCATTAATAACTGTTCAGAAGAACTGTGGACTTAGTGTCACTTTTATTCAGAAGGAAGTAAAGGATCGGTGGTATCAAAGGCAACAGTGGTATTGAAGGTCAGTATTACAGTACTGTAATCAAGGTCATTGTTGTGAACCAACAATTACCTGTTCCCTTTGTTGACAAATTTTTCCGACAGTTTCCTCCTTTCCCATGATTGGAATATGTTAAAAGAATGGTCTCACTTTTCGGTGTTGTAAATGTTCCAACAGTTCCATGTTACAGTGCTTACTTACTTATTTCAGGCTGCACACAATTCAACAAGCCATCAAAAAACAAATGTTAGCAGCACATAATCTAAGAGAAAAGATCTCTGTTGGAGGATATACAGCAAATGGGTCACGGGAAAATGCTGTTTTGCGCCGTCTTCTCAACAAGACCCTCCCCAAAGCACCTGAACGACAGGAGTTGTTGCGTGTCAAGAAGGAGGTAGAGCTGGTGCGCTTTCGGGTATCCATGCTGAGTCATGAGAAGTCAAGGAAGCAAGCAGAATTGCGGCAGTTGGAGAAGGCAAAGTCTGCCCTAGTTGAGACCAGTCACGACAGAGGTATTATAAGCAGTTTTAATATCAAAAGTTCTTGCATGCTTTTCAGTGATGGTTTGATGTTGATATCACTGAGATGATCTACAAAGTATATGAAGCACAAACAGCGCAGATTAGTCATTCATTTTATACCATCAGGTCTGGAGCTAATGGACCAGTACCAGAACTTGCATAAAGACATGGAGCACCTGAAAGAATGGAAGAGAAGTTTTGTAGACATGAAGGAGGTATTGCTAGTCACTGGTGCTCGACTCAATATCCGACAAAGACAGCTGATATCAGAGCTCAACCTCATCTACCCAATTGTGCAGGTAGGTGCTCTTCTGTGAAACAGATTGGTGAGATATTGTCTCCTACCAACTCCTTCATCTGAAGTACTCTTTTGTTTTCAGTTGCCAAACAATAAGTACACTATCTGTGGAGTGCATCTGCCAAACTCAGAGGACTTCACAGGTAATGATGAGGTGATGATCTCAATTGCACTGGGGTTTGTGGCGCACCTGGTGCAGATGATCTCCATCTTCCTGCAGTTGCCCCTTCGCTACCCAGTAATTCATTTTGGATCTCGTAGCAAGATAATTGACCATGTGGCAGAGAAGATCCCTGACAAGGATCGGGAGTGAGTCGCATGAAGCCAGTGTTAGCTTTGCAGTTATTCACTTGTGCTCTCCTCTCACCATACTGTTGTGGTGTTACAGGTTTCCACTGTTCTCACGAGGCAAAGACAAGTTGCAGTTCAACTATGGTG
>NW_019060448.1:861847-872180 GCF_000696155.1 Zootermopsis nevadensis | reverse complement strand
AACAAGAATATTGCTCAGTTGCGTTGGTACTTCAGCCTGCCCACGCAAGACCTCCGTGCCACTTTGCCAAATCTCATTGCCCTTCTCCACTTCCAGCCTGCCTCCAAGATGTGAGTCAGTCATGACTAGATCGATTTTTAAATCCATAAACATCTTAACAAACTTACAACTGAAATTTACTTTCCAGGTTGGAGACTCACCATCGCACACTATCAGGCTCTTCTCTTGACTTGCAAAGCTCTTCGCAAAATTTAAGTCCAGTTGGGAGTCATCAAATAGGAGTGTTCAGGAGACAGCCACTAGGAGGCATTCGGCGCTTTGAGAAGGGTCACAGAGTCAGTAAGTCAATGGGTAACTCTGAGCTGGGATTTCAGATGAAAGATTCTGATCCAGAGGTGCAGTCTGCTAAGGACATTACAGTGACTGCTGCTGGCAGTAGTGGGGTGATGACAAATCTCAGTTACTCTCTGGACAAAGGTCTAGATGCATATGAGGAAATCATAAAGGCAGAGAACACATTATGGCCTGTAGAATCCACCATCACGAAGCAGCAGAGAGCCACAGGAAACTTGGCTCATGTTGGGTCAGAACCCATACTCACTCCTAAACTGCATGACAAACTGATCATGCACAGGGACCATGACACTACCAGTTCTGGTGATGAAGCTCAAAAACACTTCTTGCAGAACTGGCAAGCATATGGTCCTGCTCCAATCTGTTCAGATGAAGACACTGATCCTTTCCATAACTCTACAGCACTGTCAAACCATAGTTCCTCAAACTTACCAGTGGAGACAGTCAAACCCAGAGTAGACAACAGTGTGCAACAAAATGGTCTTAGCAAGACTGTTGTGCATACAAGACCAGAACATGCAGAAAATGAAAACAGCTTCGGTTGGAACCATGCATTAGAAGAAAATGGTACTCCATTACCTGAAGTGCATATTGCTGACAGTCCAGAAGATACTACTTGTCCAAATTTTAAGAATATTTACTGGAGGTCAGATGTAACTCCAACTGTTGATAAAAACAACATGGAGAATGGTGGCAAGGTGACACTAGAGGACAGCTGGTGTGTGCAAGAGTTGGCAACATTCCATTCATTACAGCATGAGGCCCTTGTTGGAAGACAAAATATAAATGAATTACATACTCCTACAATACATGATGTAACCCCAGATAATTCAAGGCCAACTGCCAGTTTAAAAAATGGCAAGGAGGTGGAAGATGGTATGTTTCCAGATGCTTTTGAGAAGGATGTCTTAGGTCCTACTGTATTGAGGGAGGGTTCTTATGAAGTCATGGGGATGAAACAGCTGTCATATAAGGATAACAGTGATCTGGAGCAGCTTGTTGGCTTGAGTGATATGCTTGAGAGTTCAATAGTGGACAGTGTCTTGACAAGACGGACAGAGGCTTTGGCCAGTAGAACAGCTAGCTTCAACCTGGTAAGGGCACGACATGGCAGCTCTCTCGAGGATGGCTCATCATGATGCAGAGCCTGTTACTGTTTCAAGTGGACCAATTGTAGACATATTTTGTAAACTCACTGTACATGCTTCTAGGATCCAGGACACAATAAATAAGTTCAGATTTGACTCTAGTAAAGCTTCATATTATCCTATGCTGGCTGGGACACCATCTTGAATGCTGTGATTTTGCTTCTATAATTATAGCAGATTGTTTTACCTGATCCACCACCCATAATTATTTCTGTGAGAAACCTCACACTGAAGAAAAGCACTGTTATGCTTTTTGTGTAGATGCACTCATATAATTGAATAAAAATTTTCTTGGATCCCTATCTCCGGAGATAGGGATTAGCTCTATCTAGTGGGCCCAACTGTGTAGGAACCTCAAGACGGACATAGAGTCCCATCTCCGAAACGTTGTTTTACGTTTTATATTTACTAGACGATGGATAATATCCAAGAAAATTTTTATTCAATTGACTCTTCACCATCGTCAAGAAGTTTTAGATTTGATACACTCATATAATCTTCCATTAAACCTGTTTGTTCCAGTTAAACTGAAAATCCGATAAATTTCATTGTTGTTAACAGCTTTCAAGTCATAATTCTGTCACAGTCTAATAGTGTGGGATTTTATACAATCACATTTTACTTGCATACTTTAAAATTATGATAAATGGTGTTTTGATATTTATATAGCTACTGTGAGAATTATTGTTCAATGTTAGTAGTAGAGTTCTAGAATGAGTGTTGCCATACTTTTCTGGTCTATTGGTCACAGATTGTTCTTCTACAAGTTACACATAACTGATTCTAAAATTTATGGAAGCCTAGAATATGATATTGCTACGTTAATAGTTGTTTTCAGCACATTGGTCTTATGTCATTCTGCCCCTAGTTTGCATAGAACTGTTCAATCAGAAGACAGAACATTAAACTCCCAAAGCATCAATCACTACGGTGTACAGGAAACCTATTCATACTGAACGCAGTCTACACTTCAAACCCAAACTACAGGTGGTTCCAGGAATTACTAGTCAATGGACTTCTTGATCCAGAACTTTAGACAAGGTATGGTTCACTTCAAGTGGTTATGTAAACAGCCAAAATATAACAGATACTGCAGCACAGAAAATCCTCACAGAGTTCAATTGCAATTTAAAAAATAAGATTTGTGACAATTCTGATGACATCAGTCTACTTCATTTGTCAGTGAAAATTTGTCCCCTCTTTGAAGAAACCTTTCACAAGAAGTGGGTAATATAGTGAAACACAAATGTTTCTTTAAACAATGAATGAGTCCTGGATACAATATCTATCACTCAACTGTATTAGTGCTGATTTCCTGCAGAACACCATATCATCTACGAAATCATCCCTTTTAAGGAGGGGTTTAATACAATGAACTGTACAACTATTTTGGGCCTTCAAAGTCTTAAAACAACTCTTTATTTAAATTTACAAAATTTCAAGCATGGTGTCAATTTCATTTGCCAATTCCTTTGAAGAATATTATAGTATATACTTTAGCATGAATCAGCAAGATTGATTTTTAAACAGAAAAAGATTTTATTTGTTTAGCTTTCTTAATAAGTTCATAAAAAACCTTGAAAAATATGGATAGCATGCTCACTGATACACCATTTTCTACAACTTAATATGAATTCCAAGAGCCCCTGGTGAAGTTAATGACATAAGCACAGCCTTGTTGCCCCATACCTGTTGTAATGTGCAGGTAGAGTTCCAGTGGGATGGGACATCTTTCAGTTTCAATGTCATTTGCACCCAGCAATTATATAATTAGGCAAGTGCATGAGAACCCCTTTTGAATTATTTCCTTCACTAGTTGTTAAGCAAAGTTTTAACATTCTTTATAATGTTTACTGAAAGTACAATAGTTTAATAAAGGCCAGGTATAATAAAATTGCTAATTGTTTCCCAAATCAGAGTTTCATATCAGGGAGTAAGCTGATTAATTTCCTAAATTATTTTTTTCTTCCACTATATTAATGGGGTTACATTTCTTAATCATTTCAACTAGTTCGTCTATTTGCCTAACTTTAATCACGCGAGTCTTACTTTCAACATATTTATGCACTGAACTCTGCCTTCATGGTTGCACTACTTTTACCAGTGAGAGCAAATTGCTATTTTTATCTGAGATATATGGCACTGAAATGTAAGTAGCTGAAGGTGAAGTTAATGAGATTACCCTGAATGTGTCATCTTCTGTGAGTTATGGTCAGCAAAGAGTTGTTCGCAATACAGCGTGAAAACAATTTAGTTATAGGCAGGAATCAATTCATTTTCAAAGCCTGTTCAGATTTCCTGTGGATCCACCCAAAATACTAAATGGTTTCTGGCAATAATTACCCAAGGCTTTATTTGGAACATCTGATATTCACATCAAGTGATATATCACTCCTCTTGCTAAATAAACCCATCTGAAAAAATGTATATAAAACTTCTTATTTTAAATCCATTACAAAGCTAAAAAAATTCTTTGGAAGCAAGTCTAAAACTGTAACATTTCTTTTAAGTGTGACTTAAAAGTTTTTACTAAATTCTTTTATGTAAAGAATTCTACATAAAAAGAAATTTCTCAACTTGCCTTGAAAAATAAAATGACTAATTATGTTTTAAAGGAAACAAATAAAATAATGAGCATCATGGGAAGAACATCTGTTAGTCTTTTTAGAGAGGGTCATAATGGTGATCCAATCAAAACTAATGATCATCACATAGTGCCCACCTCTAAGAGGACAGCATGGCTTTCAACCCAAAGCCAAAGATTTACAGATCTGCCATACTCAGGTTTTAACAGAAAATGACTGGGAGAAAAATGCAATTCATCAGCCTGTATCAGAACCAATACAAGTTATGAAAACACAGGACTCAGCAAACCGCCCAGTGGGCAATTGGGTCAGGTAGAAAAAGAACAAAACACTGTCAACCTTCAATTCATATCACTGACCTGAAAACCCAGTTTTTTGGACCCATTTGTTCATGAACAACACAACTCTATTAGGCATGGAGGGAAGGATGATATTAAAACGGATCTTAGAGAAACAGGGTGTGGTATGGACTGGATACAGAAAGCATAAATATCATGTTTTCTAAATACAGTAACAACCTTTCACATTCAATAAAAGAAGGGAATTTCTTGACCCACTAAGTTACACTTAACTTTTCTTCTGACTTAAACTAAAAGTAGGCATCATATAATCCAGAAGTCATCAAAATAAAAACACTGCCTTCAATCAGTGATATCTTCTATAATTTAGCACCAACACACAGTAACTTTGTACAAAAACCATTTATACCAGTATCAACATAAAAAACTCAATCCTAAACATAAAAGATATATTTGTAGACTGAGCTACTAAGATAACTGGTATAACAAGATAAAATCAATTACTTATAAAGACTCATTTGTGCTTGTATGTATACACACACACAAAACTGCACATGTGGTATCTTCTTGCAAATGCTCTTCTCTTTCCTAACATGTCAGAATTAATTTTATTTTCAATCTCTCCATCTTATGTTATTTCTTAGTTGATGAAACCTCCAGCAGGTTCAGGTGCACTTACCATAATGCCTTGCCACATCACGACATACTGCAACACATTAACAATATGTCAGACAATGATCTGTAGCTTTCATGTTGACAAAATATAATAAATTCTCAGGTCACCAGCTGTGTCCAGTGGTTGAAAGGTGAAAAAACGTTTCAACCACCTGACATGGCTGGTAACCCAAGAACTTATTATAAACACACAATCCTCAAACAAACACAGGATGCATGACAAATATCATCTGACCTTTCAATGAGGGATGCCCGCATAGTGGTTGCTATGGCAGATGGTTGTGCTTCATTCAACTTGAAGATGCTCTCTATCACAGACAACTCTGTTGATGTTGTATCCATGCCACAGAAGGAGCACCAGTCATTCACTACCATGCCTGCAGCAATCACCTCAGAGCCTCGGTTAACTGTGCCTGCCTGAAATCAGCAACAAATTTATTCCTTTGTAACAGAACAAACTACAGCTGTTTCCTGTGAAAATGTTTCATGGTTCTCAATAAGGGTTGTATCTTTGAAACTGATGTTTTGAAAACCAGTCAAACATAAATAGCATTCACCTTCATACATACAAGACCTATAAATGTATGTATCTCAATACGGCTTCTTCTTCTTTATTACGCCGTCTCCTTTACAGGAGGTTGGCGACATTATGAACAGGATCCTTCTATCCTTTTCTCAGAATGGGACCTGTTCATATATGTTTTTTAGGCAGGTGATACAGAAGTGGTTTACCATTGCCTTCTTCTGTGTGTATGGAGTAATTGTTGGGATGCCACAGAGAAACCCCTGAAGAAAACTCTTGTGTTGCCTAGACCACAGCCTTGCCCATAAATTCGGGCACCGCCGGGAATCGAACCCGGGACCCCAGGATTACAAGGCCAGCATTCTAACTGCTAGACCACTGTGGTGGCTACAACATGGCTATAAGGTTTAAAAAAATTAACATAGAAACATATTTATCCTTTGTCAAGGTTTGTTGGGATAACTGGTCTTCCATCATACTAAATGGCCAATCCTATTTTGTCACAATTCTTCAAAAAAGGTTAATCCATACCGCTGTCCTGTATCTAACTTTGACAAGAAACAGACTTCACATGGGCACATTGCTTCAAGTTTTGTATTACAACCTCTGTCTCAGAACTTCCATTTCACTACCACAATTTGGACTAAACGTTTTAACATAAACAACACAGAGCAATGTACAGAAAATTAACTCCCATTCACTAGCCAAGAGATGCAATGGACAATGAAACAAGCAAATGTTTCCAAATGCCTTTGCTGTTATTTGTGAAAGTGAAGCATCAGTCAGTGGCATTGTCAGAACCTGGTGCATTAACATTAGTCAGCTCAGGCTTAGCCACTGGCATGAGCAGATCATTTAAACATATCTATTATCAGAAAACAAATTTAGTTCCATGACATAGCAACACCACAATGTGGAACACTCTCCGTCAGTAGAGTTGCCATGCAGATTGCAGGAGAAAACAGAAATTTCTCTATTACACAGTTTCTGGTAAGTTCACATCATATTGGTATCATCAACTGGAAATGTAAATCGTCCGAGACAAAGACTGAAGGTGGGCAGAACCAAAATTTATATTCCAGCAGAGGACATTTCTCATTGGCTAAAAAAACTAGGAGTAAGATACAGTTACTGCCTGCATCAATTTTCTTGGTATCTATACTCCACAGCAGTGATTTTTGTTCAGCTTCTTACAGCCTACAATGGAACAGCAAAGCGAGAGTTCACCAATCAAAAAACATTCTGTGAAACGAGATACACCCCACCTTTACATGTATGTACAAGGCACAAATGTTATACTGCACGGCATTACCAAGTAGTGCATGAACCGAAGTTGTCATACTAACCTCCCTTCCTCCAAGCCCCCTTCTTTATAACTACAAGCTAAATTATGCGAGTAGCGCAATCTGGATGACAGACTTTCATATAATAAGATAGGTACACACATGAGTTAGCAGCACATATATGGACCACAGAATGGAAACAAAACTATAAGTACAAATTATACAAGAGAACAAAAGTAGTCGTTAGTTGGGAATTACTTGTCATGATAGAGGTGCAAAAAAGTGACATTTACCACACATGCAACATTAAGAAATTGACTGTGCCAATTATTTTGCTAGCTGTAATGAAATTCAGCTACCAAGCAATATGGTTCCAACAAAAATAAATCTGATCTGCATTTTCAAAGTGTTCCGATGTAATCTGCATCAGGGCACAGAATATCTTGACAAGGATTTTGATAGAAACAACTTCTGCCTCCTCACTCAAATTCACCAAATACCATCCACATCAACTAAACAACATCTACAGCAGATACAGCATCATTAAATAACCTAGACCATGAAGTAAGCCTTTTCCACACTTACAACAAGCGGAACTTGAAGCAATGAGGACAACTCATCCTGGTCCTGAACAGATGTGTGTGGGTGCACCAACCCTCCCTGGTTTGAGAGGATGCAGTAGGAACCAACCAGAACATTTGATGCAACTGTCTGACGGAACACTTCAACCTTGAGAACATCAGCCAGAATCTCCTCTGTTTCCTGCACAGATGTACAAACAGTCATACATAAATGGAAGCAACTGATATGGTGAAGGCTTTGGATGCACCCACCACAGCATTCCGCACTGTCAGTTTTAATAGGAAGGTCTTCGGTATGGTCTCATACCCTGCACAATGAGTACAATTTGTATTTAAATACAATTTGCTCAGTAAAATACCTGACCCTAAGAGGGATGATGTATATAGGTAATTTAGGACATAACGAGAGAGATCCTAATTTATACAAGTCACCCAGTACCAGTGAAATCTAGTATCGTAGATAACTGGACATATAGTTTGGAAGTGCAAAAACAAGAAATTTATACAGATTAAAAAACCTAAGTCAAAAGATAATATTAAAACAGATAGTACTGAAATAATTTGCAAGAATGGGAGCTGGATCAAACTGGTACAATGGCAGGTTTGGTGTAGGCTGTGTTAAAAATCTCCAGGTCTTATATTACCAGACTGCCAGTTAATAGCAAAATGACTAAAAGAAATTCAGTTTTAGTCCAAAATGATTAAAATACATTTCCTCCTGCAAGTACAGAAGCCAATTTACCATTTTAATTATTAACCAGTAGCACACACTTGTTAACATGATATTAAACCTTTGGGTTTCATTAATGGACTTTGTCGCATGCAGTGAGTGAGTTCAATTATTAACCAACATAAATGTAATATAGACTTATTAAGTCATGAAGACTTGACTCCAGGTCAAATACATGTCAACAACTATTACTGAACTGGTCTCGACAATGCATCATCTCGAGAAAGGAACACATTACCCTGTCCAAGTCAGGATGCACAAGAGCAACATAGTCATTGCATGCCACCACATTGCCCAGTGCTGACAACCGTTCCTCGACACGCTGCACACAAACTGTGTCTGGAAGAGAGTTCCTCAAGTGCTGCAGCTCTGTGTCTGTGGTAGAGTTGGGAACTAGAAGTCCATTCTTGTTTCCTGCATATATAAGTCAAGTGTAAATTTTAAAAATTTCATGTTTTCTTTCTGAACTAGGTTCTAGATATGTATATATAAAGAGAAAAGACAAGGATGTACAATGTGATACAACAAGTAATGTCAAAACAGAAAGAGAACACCAAGGTAAAAGAGTCAGTCTTTCAAAACAGTCTTAAGTTGATGTAGCCTAAAAGATATAAACAACAAATAACAGAACAAATTATGCAGTCAGGTACTCAGAGGCTAATATTTATTCTAGCACTGTCAGGTAGTTAAATTGCAAAGGACATACAGTTCAGACTTAGTGATGAAACTCTCATGAACAAAAATATTAGACTTTGGTCATAAATCTCTCACAAAGTGAATGACTACTACAGACACATGTTAAAATTAAAATGAAGATTAAGAAATGCATTTTGATAATATGGACCAAAGTGATCATAATTTGGTTTAATGATGGAATTTGGTATTAGCAGTGTTTTAATACTGGGGACTTGCACTACAAACAATTACTTCTCACAGCTTTATGTCACACATGCAATTCCAATTGTTTCCATGTAAGTTAATTTAAAATGTGCCAACACACTTACCAACACACATTCGTCCAATTATACGACAACCAGCAACTGAAGCATGTATCACTGGGACTGTGTCAGCAAGTTCTGCTTCAAATACACTGCAGGAGAAATTAAATCAGCTTAAATGGAAAAATAAATATAACAAAGCTATGGCTTGAAAGCTTTCATAATCAACAAAAGTTTATTTTCTTCAGACACCTTCCATATCTGGATAAAAAACCTGACTTACTACATTTTGGACATTGCCCGTCTTCTGTTCTCATACTCTTTATACATTCTTTTGACAAATCATAATCTGGGGTTAATTTCAAGCTGCTTTCACCCACTCAAGTTTGCATATCTTTCTTGTACGCTATGCAACAAAAATCAACCACTTAAGATTTTTAAGTCAGAAACCAGAAGAGATGTAAGTGTAGAAGTGGCATCAAAATGCCAATCATTTGTACTTGTCCATACGTAGCTTTTCTCTAACTTCCATTAATTACAGTTATGTATGCCAGACATATATTAGGTACCAATATAAATATGTGTACCTAATTTGAAGAAAGAAATTAATTTCTGGGACGTGGGACTAGGTCCCATAATAAAAAGAAGGTGAAGACTACACTTTAGTTGGATATTTATGTTTAGTTGCTAGGGTAGAAGACTAGCACTGATACGAAGATCACAGTTGCAAGTTCAAGTCATCGTCAGCATGTTTTTAGTACATCAGCCATATTTGCACAAATTGGTAGACTTCCACCAGGCTACACAACATTATAACTACAAGACAGCCATCTATGAAACAATTACTTTAGCATCTCTAAGGTTCCTTTTACAGAGTATACAATGAAAAACAGAACATCTAGAAACCATTCTAAATGTCAACTACTTCACCCAAGTGTCTCAGCAATATTAATGGATGAAAAACCACTTCATTCCATTAGATGGCTGTCCTTTCAAATATAGCTCTGTGCTGTCTCGTAAGTATCGAATGACATTTCATAAAAGTTCCTCTGAAATATCAGTAAACTTCTACTAGACTACACAGTGTAACAAACTGAAGACAGCCATGCCCAGTTTCTTCTCTATTTTTCCTTACAAATTCACTCTCTCTTTTGTGCCTTGTAGGTAACAAATATATAATCCTCATTCTACACTAGAGTATATTGTAGCTCCTCCAC
>NW_019060448.1:827968-861816 GCF_000696155.1 Zootermopsis nevadensis | reverse complement strand
AGATTCTATGCTTCAAGGATCATCTAACTGCTCATATTCTGAATTATCATCTCCTATGCCTTCATATATTCTGTGACAGTAATAACAGTAACTGTGACACTATTTACTGCATAAATCTTCATGTACATTCCTTTATTCACAAGATGTTTCCGAATTTTGATGACTGCAGAACTTACTCAAGTACAATAAGAAATGTGACTCTTTGAAAAGATGATCTCCAACATCACCAAAGAGATCTATGTGCTGAATACATGCAAGAAATGTCCGAAATCAGAAACACTTCAATACCTTTCAAATTTGGTACTGGCGTTTTGGAATTTGCAAAGACACAAAACCAGTATGTCAGCACAGACCAACTTAACCTCAAATGTTTTGTTGAAATATGCAATACTTTCATTAACAGTGTACTGGAAAAGATGGAGTGTCTTAACACATCTCTATAACCTCAACCTCCCACATGGCTCACATCCAGTCAAGCTAGATCAAAGTTTATTAGGCACTTCAACTTTTAGTTTTGTTTATTGTATTTGTACATTTGGTTATCACAGCTAGAATAAAAAATCAAAAACAAAACTGTAATTCCCGCTTTCACAAATGACACGATACTCAATTCAGGCCTCTACCTCCCCCACAAGAAAAGAGGTTTGGAGACGACTGATTTCACATAAAATAACAGAAAGCCTAAATCTGTGACTTGGTTACTTTACAAAGATGACCAATATAACAACATTAGCGTTTTTAATTCGAGGTTATATTACATTAAAAATTTCATTTTTTTAATAAACTAAATAGCAAGACCGGGTAGAATGAACCAATCATCTATGATCACATTCTCGTGAATCATTTCAGTTCACTCTGCAATATTGATGAAAATGGAAGACCATGCAACTCGTTTTGTAACATAATTAACACCGCAAATGTTTAAATTCACATACCAACCTGTAAAAGTTCTCTGATCCCCCTATTGCAACGAGGCAATATGAATTCGTCAGTTTGGAGAAAACTCCAACCTCATTATTATTTTCAAATTGAACACGAACCGCCATAACTAGAATACTTTTACTTGGATGTAACTGAACAATTACAATGCAGTTGCATGTAAATAATCTTACTTAACTGCCTGACAGTATAGACTGGCAAACAACTTATCAAAAACTTGTGCAATCGTATGCCTATTTTCTTTAGAATCACAGACAATGGACATGTAAGATCAACTGTGTTATGCCCTAAGGTTCCAAAATAAAATTAAGGTTGTCCAACAAAGATTATAAGTAATTCCATAGAATGTTTCAATTACTCTTAATAATGGACTTTAGCTTTCGTAGATGAGACACGTCAATTGTTGTACCCATGGTTTCGGCAAATATTAAATTGCCAGATTAAGGGAGAAGACAGGCTGAAGTGAACGCTGATTGAAAGAACGAGTAAGTTGGATTTGTAATGCAATTCTTGTATTTGAAAGCAATTTCCGCTTGCGGGTTCAAGTTCTTTAAAACATTAAGATGATGAAAATCTTCGTGTTTAAGGTGATTAATATAAACATCTGTGATACTTAGCAAATTGTAACGATTCCCACCATTGTTTACGGTTTGAAACGCACCCAGTGTGTGCGTCATTTGTTTCGCATGTACTCTTGAGAGCTGCAGTGAGAATCCGTGGTAGTGAGGCTGGTTTGAATATACAAATGCATTATTTCTTGTAAGGACTTTATTCCATAACCGTTAGCTTGTTCACAGTTTTGTGAATTTTGATAAGGTTCATACATGTTACGAATATTATATTTTGTATATTCACCAGATCGGTTTTATCGCAAGGAAAGCCTTGATATGTTGAAGATTTGCCGCAGTACATTATAATAAGCCTACTATGGATTCTTTGGTGCTAATAAGAAGGGCCTAAGTACGATGTGATTTATATTGACGTAAGCTTTTCTTAGCGAGCATCAAAGAATTGATAATATATTTAAAATAAGAGATCCCGTTGTGTTGTGCTTCAAATGATGCTGTAAAATTTGGACCTTAGGAGTTTTGTGTTTAAGTATATATTACGAATGCTGTCGTGTGCTTGTAGAGGTTATATCGCGATGAGTATTGTTTAAACCGTTGGGTATTTTCGTTAAACGAGTTTTAAAACGAAGATACGAAGCGAGAACAATAAGAGTATTCTCAAACCACATATGGAATACAAATTGTGTTATTTTGGATAATGGAACTTGTGCTGAGTCCAAGTAGAGCATGCCTATCCAGACAGGGAACTGTACCTTTAATATGGATGCACATACTGAAAATGCATTTGAGTTTCTAAAGTATAGTTAAAATGTAGGAAAATTATTTTTACTGGAAAACTTATATGTTGATTTATAATGTTGCAGGAATTCTCTGCAACAGAAGTGCACAGCATGCCTGTGAAGAAAAGAGGTATGAAAAGGCAGGGTACAGTGTCTCGCCTGACTGTAAAGAACATAAAAAAACCAAAATGTGAGTACATGCACAGTTGCAGCCTTTCACAGTTTTGTGGAATATGTGGTCATGATCAATTCGTGATAGTTGTGTTTGCAATGGCACACTCAGCATTCTACTGGGGGTAAAGGAATTCATATTCTGTTTCAGTATCTCTATCTCGTCCAGAGCCACCATACACAAAGACACCAGGAGTTGTTCTCACGTTCGGTCAGGGTGATGTTGGTCAGCTTGGTCTAGGAGAAGGCGTATTGGAACGAGGCCGCCCAGCACTCGTGCCAAGTGTAGAACATGTGATAGACCTGTGTGCAGGGGGAATGCACACAGTCTGTCTTACACAGTCTGGAGAGGTGAGAGTTATGCTTGTAACTTGATAAGAGGATGCCTGACTTGCTCACTTCTAACGTTTATATTGTAATATTCAGGTAATAACTTTTGGCTGCAATGATGAGGGAGCGTTGGGCCGAGACACTAATAAGGAAGGCTCAGAGATGGAGCCAGGGAAAGTGGTCCTAGAAGGCCATGCAGTACAGATAACAGCTGGAGACTCGCACACAGCAGCACTGCTCAGTGACGGAAAGGTGTATGCCTGGGGCTCGTTCCGGGTGAGTATGCACTTGCCTGACAGGTTTATCCTCAGTAACTAGTAACTGTTCTGCTCACATATGGGAGATTACCATTGTTATGTATGTTGCAGGACTCAAGTGGGTCTATGGGCCTCACATCAAATGGGATCCAGAAACAACCTGTTGAAATGTTGCCAGGCATTACCGTTGTGAAGATAGCGTCTGGAGCAGATCACCTCGTTATGCTGAGTGAAAATGGTCAGCTATACACATGTGGGTGCGGGGAGCAGGGACAGCTGGGACGCGTGACAGAGCGTGGCGCAAGCCGAGGAAGCAGGCAAGGCATGGGTGAGTGTGCATCAAACTTGCTGCATATGCTTCGGCATGGCCCCGATCCAGCACTCAATTTAGTTCTTTGTTGCAGCCCAGCTGCTGTTGCCCATGCTGGTGACCTTCAAGCCAAGGCATGAACCTGAATTTGAAGATGTCTGGGCAGGCACTTACTGCACGTTTGCAAAGGAGAAATCCAAAGGAGACATATACGTATTTGGATTAAATAATTATAACCAGTTAGGTGAGTTTGTCTGACTGATGCCAGGATGCTCACTACATTAATGGGCTGTGGAATAAATTGATTCTGGAGATGATGTATTAATTAGCCTTTATTGCATGGTAAGAGGGGATTTAAACCTTCATAATATGGAATTGGATGTCAACTCCAGATATTATGGTTTAGCATTGGCTATGTGTCAGTGCACAGATAATGAAAGTTAAGTAGATTGTAGGTGTGAAACATTCTACGTATTGCATGTGTCAAAAGTCCAGTATTCTGGGATCTGAGTGTCATTACTACCTGCTCATTTGAGGCACAGAATATGCCATGTGATAGATATCAGATACTTGTTAGTACCTAGTCCATTTTTTTCAAATAAATTAACTCTTTTATCGGATAGCGATGAATTAAATAAAAGATTATTCAAAATGAGTTATAGAAAAATTAAAGGAGCAAACATACAAATTAATTGTTGTAGGTCTAGAAGAACAGAAGAGCCACTATCATCCAATGGTTTCAAAAGCTTTCTCAGGAAAGAAATGGGTTCAGATCTGTGGTGGGCAGCATCACAGCATTGCACTAGACAGTGCTGGTGAGTTATTGCTGATTTTATTTGAATACGTTTCCATAGCATTTAATTACAACTTTCACTTGATGTGTTTTGACTGTCTGACATCTTCAGTGCCACATATATCCATTACTGTCGTGGAATTTATTGTGTTCAGTGTGAGGTGAGGGCACATTGTTCCTTGTGTTGTGTTGTAGGTGTGATATATGCATTGGGCAGAAAAGAATATGGACGCTTGGGCTTGGGGGAGGACTGTGATGATGCCAAGAAACTCATCCCCATCCCAGCACTGAAAGACAAGAAATGTGTGGATATATCGTGTGGAAGTTGTGCATCCTTTGCTGTCACAGACAAAGGCAAGTATAAACTGTGGGACAAAACAAATCTCACATCTTTTAAGCACAGACATTGTCATAAATATGATTTCAGAATAATTTGGTGTTTCTTATGCAAACAACAGCTCAAAGTACATTCTGTTAGTGTTTGTGGGGGGAAATATTTCTGTATGTTTGTTTTATTAAATAAGCAATACCTGTTGTTAACTTTTTAGACCTGAGAGACATAAATTAACAAGGAATTGAAGAAAATTGCATAAAGAATTTCTTGCAATGAAGTCTTCTTGAAAATATCTATTGAGAAGTCACAGAAGTTCAGACTGTTTTCTGTCTCTTGAAGAATTTAAGATGGCTGACTTCTGCGTAGACTTCATGGTGCAATAACCCAGAATACAGCCATCTTTATTTCTTCAAGAGGTAGAAAATAGTGAACTTTTGTGACATCATGGTAGATATTTTCATTGGAAACAATCATCACACAGAACTGAAGTACAAAGTGTAACAAAAAATGGTAAGCCCAGTAGACAATAATTTCCCCCCCTTGACTTTTTGGTTAATAACTCTGATG
The DNA here is from genome assembly GCF_000696155.1 of Zootermopsis nevadensis. The sequence continues at coordinate 856,767 of NW_019060448.1, read as the reverse complement.
TCAGGTTATTTGCTAATTACCTGTGCTGTGCTATATATGTGGCTACCAGTGGATTTTGATTACATTTGACACTGTAGCTTTTTAATTTTGAACATCATTGCCTATAATTGGTTGTTAATTGTACAGCAATCAACTTTGCTATAATTAAGTATTTGAGATTCTCCCTTGCTGTCCAGGTGAGCTGTATGCATGGGGCATGGGCTATACCGGTCAACTGGGCACAGGCAAACAAGAGGATGAACATACACCACAGATTATCAAGGGCAAGCAGCTGGAGTCACGCCTTGTGCTGCATGTCTCTGGCGGTGGGCAACACACCGTCCTGCTGGCCAAATCAACCAACCAACAGAATTAGTGCTTCTCAGCTTTAACATTTACGGAATTTTACTTTCTCTGATTAGATTTCGGTATTAACACATGCAGAGTGCATAAGCATGGTATGATTCCGTTCTCTTCCTATTTTAGCGATGTCTTTTCATCTCATATCCTGATCCAGTTATTTCAGTAGCTGATACATTATTACAAAGAATTTATAAAAATTAATGGCAATTCTTAAGAAACATTTTTATCTTACCTTTCAAATAAAATATTTGTGAATGGACTTTTATACTTTTGTTCATGGTCTAATAGATAATGAAAAAGTGTTGGTACGTAATGTCAGCAGACAGCAGGCACAGATTTTGTTATGTCATTGACTGTCTCACTGCACTGGAGCTCCAAGAAATAAGCTAAACAAGATATTTTAATATTGGGCTGTGTGGCTATCGGGGCATAAGAATTAAACAGAAAGTATGTCAGTCCCTCGTAGTGCTCAGTTGAGCATTGCAAGAGAAGTACTAAATGTTAGTAACGTACAGCCAATTGTTTATATTCAGCTCACTGGTACAGGGTATAAGTTGAGGGGACAATGTGATACATTAAAGGTTAAAAGTGTGTCCATTATATAATCTGTATGACTGATGTATGATGAAAGGTGAGAGGTTTAAAGCATTATTTCAACTGCACATAAGAACTCTGCAATGTGACCAGTTATTGTTTACTTTGGAGTTTCGGGAACAAATGAAACAGGCCAGTAATGTTCCTTATCTTATTTTTGCTTTTTTTAAAAAATTAGGGTGGAAGGGGAAGAGTGCTTAGCCGGAACAAAGGCCAACAGAGATTAATGGGAGTCGAACAATTTTGAGAAGATAATCAAGTTTCATATAGTACAGTGAAATTCCCATAGTGGTTTGTGGTGACCAAGATTTGAAAAATATTTAAAGTGAAGATACTGTAATGATCTAACTCCTGTAAGTTCAGTGCAAATGAAATGGGATAACATCACTTAGTTACATTTTACAGTGAAACATGCACGTGTTACATTTGATATGTTTGTTGGTTCACTGTGTTTCTCCCCGTGACTGGCATTTTTATTAAATTTGATGCTAGGAACTAATCTGTTATAAACCTGAGAATCATAGCAGAACAGCCTGTCTGTTATAGATTTAAATTAATTTTTTAGTGTCTCCTTATACAATTTTAAAATGAAATGGAAGAGAATGTCACTGTGAAATCAAAATGAGTGCTGTTTAAGAAAAATGCAGAGTTACAGGTGTCACAGTTTCAGTCATAAAACTGTTGGAATATGTTTGGTAGGAAATAAAGATGGGAGATTTTGAAGACCAAGAAAAGTGGACATGGCAGGAATTGTTTGTGCAACTCGCACATGAGATAATATAGGAAGTGCCCAGGTAGCACTGCATTGCAGTTGTAAGTGAAGGAGACTGACTGCTGAGGTGCTTCTGGCTAGAAACTGTTTAAAATGAAATATTCAGTGTGCACTGGGTGTTGCAGTTGTGGCACTACACTTGCAGTCACTGTGTCTGAAGGAACTGCTACTGAGAGGCAAGATTGTAATACATTTACATTGCACATCTTGAATGGCATGGAGGCACTAGCATTAGTGTGTAAGGAACAGCCTCTCACTTTGTTATAGGAATATTTTGAACTTATGAACTTTTATACCTGCTTCAGGGCAAAATCCTGAACTTTAACCCCCTATTTGAGTGAAAATATGTGAGTTGCTGATGCATAAATAATATGTTACAATTTTGCTAAAAATGTGAAGCTTGGATATAGGAAAATGTAAATCAAGACAAAAGTTTTCATTTTTTCCCATAAGAACGTGTGTTCTGTTCACAGCCTCATATTGGGTTACTGAACTTCATGTAAAGTATACAAAATATACTACATTAGATTTTACACACTTATCCACAGTATGAACTAGAGATCCATGAAAGAATGGATTCAATTTTTAGTGTGGCTTGTGGTCTTCTAGCTAATGATGTCTTGTAGGTAGTTACCAACATTTTGGAGGAATGTATTACTTCTTCCTTCAGGGTATAAGTACAGATGGATGCAGTATTTTTTTCTGATATGTTTCTAACCACCTGCAAGATTGTATGGCATAATAACCCAGAAGAACACAGTCCAAAATTTCATTACGATGGAAAACTCAAATCCCATATTCATTTAACTGCTTTAGAGCTTCATAATCCATATTGGCTTATCATGGAAAACTGTGTTCAGCCATACAGCAGTCCATGTGGGATATATGATAGACGAAGTGGCATTGTGGCAGGTTTGTCAAGGAACTTGCACTTTCCCAACCATTCATCATTCCCCTGCCCATACCAGCTGGCATAATATCACAATACTAATCTTCAGCCGTGACTATTGCGGATGTTCAGTCTGTTTCAAAAATCACTAACAAATCCTTATAGCTCCTCATTAATCAGGTGCTTCACAACAGAAATACGCCCCCCAAGGAAAGAAGTCGGCAGTGTCAGAAGTTGTGTAGCCACATGTGGATAGTGGCCGAGCAATTAACTGGATTCATTTTGTCAGTATAGCTGGTCAGAATGCTGAAGAACAGTAATAATGTACTGAAATGAAAGTGTGGATAAATTATGTTGTTTCAGCTGAATGCAAGATTTAATGTACAATATTAAATAAAGTTTTGTTCATTTAATGCTTTTCTTTGTATGGCACATTCCTAAATTGTAATGCAGGATGTGCATATGTCAGTTGCTAACTGAAGGCCAGGTTTCCTGCTACAGTATCACTTACATTCCCAGTTCCTACATCCTCTTATAATCTGGATAAAGGCAAGAATAAATTGGTATTGACCAGAACAATTAGCATCCTGTGACTGCAAACTTAGAAGACACTTCTGCAAGCATACCTGCTCCTGGATTATCGTCCTCTTGCTCATCAACACTCGACTGACATAAATCTCTCTTGAAAGTACTGAATCTTTCCAGTCTTCAGAGTCAGAATTTGAGTTCTGTGGTAGATCATGCACTATCTCCACCTGTATCACTATGTTGCACTAATTCTGCAACACAGTTCAGAATGTAATATGGACATCCATAGATTCTGCAGTTATTTATTGATGTACAAATGTCATTCAGTACTTAGCACTGAAGGTAAATTGGTAGTATGATTAAGAATAATTAATTACTTGCCAAAAGAAACAGATATACTGAGCAGGAGAGACTGAGAAAAACTTTACTGTATACAGGCTGATTCAAAAGGTTAGGGCCAAACTAAAGGAGCGTATAGAGGGACTCTGAGAGAACAACTTTTGAATAGGAATCCATATCCTCTGAAGTTATCCTGAGTCAGTCGAGGTCACTGAAGGTAGAGAAGTCTGATAACATACCGCTGAAATAATTTGGTTTGTAAAATTGCTAATGTAATCCTTGTACATTAATAAAAAACAAAATTAAGCTTGTAGGAGAATAGCAAAGTACAAATGTTTGAGGAATTCGTATGCCAGTCACATAAGTTATAATGAATATTTGTCATTACTACTGCCAGGCTATAGGGATACAAGAAATTAATCTGTCTTGTACAGTTAAAATAATGCTTACTAAAGACAACTCTGCCAAAGTAAAAGATGTACATTAAATATTTTGCATCTTGACAGATAATGGCAAACCTAACACAACTGTTTCACAGGCTATCAGTTCACAAGCATAGAAAAGGATAACATACAACTGAGAGAACTCAGAAGATAAAGATCAGGAGTCATCTCTTGTTGGTTCTACTAGTCAAATCCCAACCTGAACTAAAAGCGGTGTGTTTTGTTATCACATGAAGCTCTGGCAATTGAGTCATGGTGGTATGACCATAATATCAGCACTGGAGAAAATGCCTGAGCACTTACTTTGTTGATGCCCCTAGTTTTTAATATGCGAGTGCTAAATTTGATGCCGTCTTATAAATAACATAAAACAGGTGGGGCAGACAAGCACAAAAATCCAATATAAGATTTCATTAAACTCAGTCTAATGGTTCTGAAGTTAGGAGATGACACAACACAAAATTACTATTTAATTATCTCAAAAACCAGCAAACGAGCTAGTTCTTGAAGTGTACTTGACATACAATAAACTTTTTATAAAACTTTTGATTTTGGTCTTCCAGGTTGTGACAGTGCATGGTCTTGTAGGTGGTTTATGGTTTATTTAATTATGCTGTCAGCAACCCAGACTAAACAGTATCAAATGATAGGATTAATGAAGAATGGGTTGGAAAGTATATGGAAGGAAGCAGTCATGGCCTAATATAAGTTACTATCCTATTCCTGAATTTGCCTGGAGGAACTGAGGAAAATCATGAAAAACATCAGTCATGATAGCCAGTCACTTGCCCGAGATTTGAAACCAGGACCTCCAGAACATAAAGAAGTATCAACCACTCAGCCATCATTGTTTAGATCCTTGTAGATTATTGCCAGTGTTTCAAAAGAACATATCACCCCCATTTCTAAGATGGTGGTTTTATAAAATAAAGTAACAATAAGTGCTGTTATTTTCAAACTGCAGGTTTTATTGACTACTTCATCAGTACAACTACACTGTCATCAAAAAGTGTTAAACTTTTGGCTGCTGTTCAGCTTGCAACTTTTTCATCAAATCTTCATCTTGCATTGACAACTGCGTTAGTTTCTTTCCTATACGCTCATGAATGTCCAAATACTTGGCAATGCAACGATCCAGACAGACGGATTCACCCTTCCCTAATTCAGCATCCTTATACTTAGGGGGGATGCATTTTTTGTGGCATGCAGAAGTCATTCTGTTGTACATGTCTGACATCATCTCAATCTCCAACTCCTGCACCAACTGGAGCTTGGAAGAGTCTAGTGGGGGCATGCCAGCCATGTCTCTCACACACTAACTCACTGTGAATGTCAGCCACTGAACTTCCTTGAACCACTGTCGTACTCCCCGGCGTTGGATCTTCGAATGCGTTCCCTTACTTTCATAGCGTCATAGCGATGGCTATCAACTGACCTTTTTGAAAGCACAAAACTGTACAACCCGACAGATGTCACAACTGCCCTGGAACAGAAGACTTCAGTTGTAACTGCTGATTCACTTTAAAAAGAAACTAAAAGCAAATACTGCAGCTTCTTTAAATGATCATGGATTGACCATGAAACCTAGAGTTCCAAGTCTCCTCTCCTTCCAAAATTTGTATTATAGATAGCCATAATTTAACAGCCCTCTGAGTTGTTGATTCCCTCACAGAGAGATAAATTTGATGAAGTTATGAATTTATACTGCCTTGGTAGGTCATAGTCATAGTATAGTCATAGTATAATTGAAGGTGACTGAATATATTTTGTCTATGGATACCCCATATTTAACTAAAATATATTCAACATACAGTCACCATGAATGCCAACAAAATTATAATTATAATTACAACACATTACCTAATTCTTCATTAATTCTTTTAAGTATAATATACTGCACCAGATATCAAACAAGGGCAGATTTATTATACTAAATACAAAATGTTAATATAAATACCAAAGAAAATGTGTGTGACCATAAACAATTACTAGATATTCCAAACATAAATAATTTAACAATAACCATGAATGTCTCATCTTGAGCTACAGAAATATTGCATTACTTAAGATCAAATAATGACTAATCTACCAGCCCAGTGACACTGAAATCAGGTAATAAATAGCCTGTTGTCAGATTATTATGCTCAGCAGGTATTACCATGAAAGTATCTGAACAAAATGAATGCTACAAAGAAGTAATGAACCTATCAGAAGCCAATAAAATGAGCCTACTTCCCCTTCTAAAAACCAAACATGGGCACTTTGATAATTGTTACAAAATATTTATACTTTTAATTAAATTTTTATTTCACTCCAGTTGTGTGCTACATGATTTAGTAAATAGTTTTATGACTTGTCTTACTATAGCTTAATGATCATACTCTTAAATCAGAATTAATTTACATTCCATAGTTCTTTTACAAGACTAAGCCAGGGATGTAGAGCACATCATTAACATTCCATATCTAATCAGAATGGGATATAGTAAATCATGGAGTGCTGCAAGGTTCAGTACCTGACCTCTTATTTTTCCTCATATACATCAATGACCTGCCTACAACTATAAACTCTCAATCCAAACTTATTCTCTTTGATAACAATGCAAGTATCTTTATTACACATCCAGAACTGGACTATTTCCAAAATATCATGAATGATGTCTTTGCCAACCTAAACAAATGGTTTAAAGTTAAGAAACTGCCACCAAATTTTGATAAAACAAGCCACATAAAATTTGCTACTAAGAACAAGACATGTTCTAGTTTAAATATAGGTTTGGACAACAAATTAATTGAGGGAGTAAAATCAAAAAAAATCCTTTGTTTACAAACTGACCATAACTTAAAATTGGAAAAAAAACAATGAGTATATTATTCCAAAACTAAGCTCTGCATGCTTCGCCATGAGGACAGTTGTATCACTCATTACAATAGATAATTTAAAATTACTTCTACTGTGTACTGTCATATGAGTTAATCTTTAAGAGACTAATAAATCATTTCACATCCAAAAGAAAATAATTAGAATAATGGCAAGTGTTAAAAGCAGAGTCTTTTATAGAAAATTATTTTGGAAATTTACTATACATCCTCTTGAAAATTAATTCATATTCTCCTTACTATCATTTGTGGTGGAAAACGTGGACAAATTTGAAAGAAATATAGATGTATACAATTTAAACACCTTCATATGCCAAATACTAACCACACTAAACATAAAAAAGGGGTATACTATACAGGTATCAAGTTATTTAATAATCTTCTACCTATGATTTGAAGTTTAAATCTTCAAGCCTGCAATAAAAAAACCCTCTTAACTCACTCCTACTCTGTAGATGATTTTATATCTGTTGAAATTTCTTAAGCTTTATGTATATCTATAACTGAAATAAGTTTTTGTACTTGTGCTGAAAGTTCATAAGTTTATGTTTATCTACACGTGAAATAAGTTCTGTACTTGTATTATGACATGTTCTACATCTATTGGTATAACCCAAAGAAGAATCTGTGGAATGTATATAAACTTTCATACACATAAAAGCACATAACTGGTTGTCACAACTATTTACAGTTATCCTTTTTTGTGAGAACTGTATTACACATGGTGAAGTAATTATGTCAGACACACTACATTTGTAAGTTTGCATTTATGAATGCAAAGTAAGGTAATGGTGACTCTGTTGCTTAATTAAACACCATACCATAAATGTATATGAGGGATATTTACACACTTAAAAATGTTTAATTTCATTCAATTCTTCTAAGCAGCAGGAGAGAGGTGAGAGATAATCCTCCGACTGTGGCTTAAATATACTTTCATATCACAATTCAAACTTTCATTGATTCCTATATAGCACACTCGTGTGTTAAATCCATTGAGGTTAGCATTCAGCATCGTCTTGTTTAATTTGTTTATGTTTAAATTTATATCTTCGAAAGTTTCTTGGAATTGTTCCAGTTGTGTAATTTAAAACATTTCCCTTTGTTGAGTGTTTAGTAACGATATAGATAAGCGTACTGTTTACCTCTCATATTCATGTATAATGTGAACTGGATTTCTAACATTGAATACTTATGTTGTCGAACCAATTTAATTTATACTGTGGAGACGACTCTGAATCTTCGTTATCAAATTAGGTTAATGGTCGTAAATATTTTCACAGCTTCCTTCTAATATATGTCTGCACCACTAATTCTTGTAAACAGCAAATAATGCACATCAGCGAGTAATTAAAATTCCGGTTAACACAGGTGCCGTTTATTAAAACTGTATTTAACTATATAAAAATGAAATAACCTATACCTTATGCAGAACAAATATGAAGACTGACAAAGTACACTTCTGTACACCTACCAGCCAATAGCAACTTTTGCAATATTCCCTAAAGGCATTATATTTTCTAAATGAGAAGCTGCATGACGATTTATTCCAGACCACTACCCAACGACATAAAAGTACAAACCACACACCACTAAACCTGATGAAACCCTGAAACTTAGCAGCCAACACCGAATATTATAATTTCCCTAGAAGAATTATTATTCAAGTTGTAATACCTGTTTAAATGTGAATATAGCTGTTGGACTTATTTACTCGAAGTAAGTACACACAAATTCCAGGCTGGACGCAAAGATGTCGCTCGTACTCCATGGAGCCGAGTCCTTCCTGTGTAACCAAAGTCGCTCAGTCACACAAGAAATTCCCAACATTTTACGAAACCCGAAGGTTCATTACCGTGTTCACAAGAGTCAGCCACTGGTTCCTATTCTGAGACAGGAGAATCCATTCCATAATACCGCATTTTATTTCTCTAAGATCCAGTTTAATATTATCCTCCCACCTACGTCTAGGTCTTCTAAGTGGTCTATTTCCTTCTGGTCATCCACCACAGCCAGCCACTCAGTCCGCCAAAATCCTGTATGCATTCAACTTCTCTTCCATGTGGGGTACATGCCCATCTTATGTTCCTTGACTTATCAGTCTAATTATATTTGGTGAGGAGTACAACTTATGAAGATCCTTTTTAGCTACTTCTCCAGCCTCCAAGTATTTTATCTATTTTTGTTCCCAATATTCTGTTCAGCACGCTGTTCTCACACATCCTCAGTATACACTCCACAGAGACGAAGTTTCACACCCATACAGAACTACAACCAAAATTATAGCTTTCTGTATTTTAATCTTTACATTTTTAGGCAGCAGAAAAAGACAAAAGGTTTTGAACTTAATGGTAGCAAGCATTATCCAAATTTATCTGCTCTTAATTTTCTTATGAATCAAATTTTGATTTGTTGCTGTCATTCCAAACTATCTGAATTTTGCCACATCCTCAAAGGATCTATTAAGTATCTGTATGATATGATTTTGCGCTTCATTCTGGTGATGAGACATCAACATATACTTTGTTTTTTCTGTGTTTAATTCTAGATTAAACTTCTTACTGCGAAAAGTTTTCTGGATGTAGCCTCAACATTTCACAACATCTACAAGTTTCTAATTGTGGTTTTATGAACAATTGTTTGTTGGTTGTAACACAGCATGTTCTTTTACAGTGGTATATTATGAGCAGAAAACACTGTCAAAACATTCAATGTTGATTCTACCAAAGACTATACAACAGATACTTGTGCAGGAAACATTTCTTAGAAAAGGAATTCAAAACATTTGAAAGGATATGCCTGATGAAAGTGAGGGTTTCATGTGACTGAGATTCAACTGGAAATTTAATCCCAGAACATTCTCTTCCCTCATTATACATAATTCCTTTCAATTCATTGCCATTCATTTTACCCCATGATGGTGATCTTCATGCCCTCCACCCCACTAGAATCAATAGCAACGTAAATGTGACTTCATTTGCAGTAACAGTCAGTCCTATCTGCACAGAAGGGCCTTCCACTTCCTCACTGATACCTCCACTGGTATCCCTGACTTGTAAGAATGCAGTGATACTGGTTTTAAACAGTTCACATACATCAATTTTTAAAAGTGGAGAAGATCCTTTGCATTATCATTGATGAAGTTTAGAGAGGTGATATCACAGTGGCTGGATTCAAGCTGACTTACTGCTGGGATATTGTACCATGTAGTCTTGCAAATACTGACTCACATTTCAGACACACTTCATCTTTCACATCACCCTCATCACTGAGGTAGGAACTAACTCTGAAACGTCTGTCACTTTGTGCCAAACGACATGGTGCAAAATCTAAGAAGACAGTTATCTTCGGATTTCAAAATTGGAGCGATTGATGGGGGGGGTGTTGCAGTTACGTTGGATGGAAGTTAACTTTTTTACCAACTGAACTCTTAGGAGTGTATTACTACGACCAGTTGTTTTATAGTATAGGCGGATAGATGGCACGATATAATTCACGAGACTTCCCGGTTTTTGCCGATATGTATATTCTTATTATCTGTGAAAAATTGCGTTTTCAATCTATTGTATGTAATGACAAGTAGGTGTTATGAATAGTATGGGGCAAAATATTTTATTTGTATTTATTTGAATTGTGGGACATATTACATGATCTGTTGCAAATGAAGTCTTAAAACGTGCTTATAATTAAAATGTTTTTTCTTCATGCAGAGGTCCCCAGTTGTATAGAACTATTCAGTTATTTCATACAATTTATTTGAATGAGCCTGCATTGTCATATTTGATATTGCGAAACTGCTATGCAAACGTTAACAACCCATAGTATGGAAATAACTTTAGGAAGAAGAAAAAATATAACAAGGGTTCCATTCAGAATTGTGTAGGGTAACAAAAAACGTGACATTTTGGTTAAGAAACCCTAAAAGAAGTAGCCACTTGGGGATCTAAATGTAGATTGAATTTTAAAATGGATGTTAAATTAGTAGATTGTGAAGAAGTAAACAGTTGAAACTAGTTGAGGACAGGGTACAAAGAATGACTATTTTGTTGATGGTGATACATCTTCTATAACAACAACAACAAATGTCTTGATCAGGTGAATATTTATTAATTGTCCAAGGAAGATCTTGTACCATGTGATTACTTAATATTCAGCTTAAGTGTGATTTACTAACTGATTTCAGAACAAAATGGGTGGATTGCAATGGAAGCGGAGAGTAAGAGGCATGTTGACACTCCTGTTTGTATCTGTGTGCCTGACTATGCTGATATCTCATCTGCTGTGGCCTTCAATTACAGACCTTACAGAAGTGGAGAAGTGTCCAGCCTGCTACGGTACCTCATTTTGCCCTGCTATTACTGGAGGATTTCTCACCTTGCATTCCTTTGGTGCTTTTGCTGGATTTGTGAATATTTTGGGTTCAAAGAATGTTCTGTTTGGTATGCTTGGTAATCAGAAGGTTGTGCTGAAGAAACTGGGCCATACAGTAGAATTGGAGCAGTTAGACAAGATGATTTGTAAAGGGGCTGGTCTCAGCTCATCCTGTCATGTGCATGAGGCAATCTGGCAACAGGGTGATCTGTTGCACTCCATGAGGCAGCATGTGGCTAGCCAAGATAGCAGCCTGCTCCTGTGTCCATCTGTGGCAAATCTGGAATGTCTGTTGAGCAGTGTGCTTTACAAAACAAAGGGCACAAGTACTGAAGCATCACTTGCCAACATCTGGACAACTCTAATGATAAATCCAGAGCCACTACTGTTACAGGTATCTACATTGTCAATGACCTGATTAAAAATCTTCAAGTAGGACATTGCTGAATGAAGACAATACTAACTGGGCCATGCACTGCATATCTGTTTTCATAAAACATTGCTTTTTTGTAAAACTTTGAAAGTTCTGAGGAATGTCTGTAAATACCTTTAAATAAATTCAAAAATGCAATAAATAGATCTACTGATAAAGCCAAAATTTCTGGATATACGAATGTTCCTTAGTTTGTTTTGCTGGTTTATTTAATGGCATTTTGTCAATATTTTATTTTGAGTGAAATGGAGGGCAGTATTTTCCTGGAGAGAATAATCATTAAGGCTTCTGAAAGTGGTAAGAGAGCAGTTAGTACAGCCTTACTTCAGAATAGCAGTTCTGAATTGGTAAGAACACGTTTCAAACCATAGGAGTTTATTTCGTCGACAGGTGCTGCAGGAGCAAGATGGGTGGCCAGTTACGAAATACATGGGTGCATGTGGGCGTGTCGTGGTGGAGGAGTATGCTGGGGAGATACTGACCTCGTATCATAACGCTCCATGGCTCCAGCGAGTACATCTTGCCCACCAGCTACTTATTGCAGCTCATAACTTTACTGACAGTCACCCACTCTTTGGCTTCTACCTCACTGATATCTCTGCAGATAACATCGCTGTTGATGCACAGGGCAAGCTGAGGTTTGTCGACCTTGAGAACGTGATTGTAGTCGACAAAAATGTACCAAATGAAGGTGTGTGTGCACTTGTGTCTGTCCTGTTAATCCAACTGCAAACAGTCAGAAATGACAAATTTTTGTGAAATGTGATGGACTAGCATTCCATTGGAGACTTCCACATCTTCTTACATTGTATTATCTGTATAAAATGAACGCACAATGAATAAGTCCATCCATCCAATTTTCATCTCTGAAAGTATTGGACAGATTTTGATGAAATCTAAGTGGATCCACACTAAAATTTGTTGAGCAGATTTGATTTTTCTTTGTATCTGTAGTAAAGAAGCTTGTATTGAACTTTTTTTCTCTTAAATGTCTGCATAAAAAATATTTGCATGATATGAAATATACCTTATTAAATCTACAGCTTCACTTTGAAACATTTTTTTATGTCAAATATCAATTAAATAAAATGAAAATCATTTATTTCTGTGGTAGTGTGAATAACAAGATTTTGTATTTGGTTTACTTTCTGTTGCTTAAAAATTATTTATAAAATCTGATCAAAAATTATCAAGACTGAATTCACATCTCAGATGAGTGATACTCTGCAGGGATGCAGTTGCATTCCTGGATGTGGGAGGATAGAACAACATAGCTGCGTTAAATTTTGTGAGAAGATACAAAGATAATGACTGAAACTTATCAGCTGGTGCAAATAACATCTGGAGATGCAACAGTGAGCCAGGTACATATTTTTGAATGGGTCCTTTGTTTTAAAAAAGGATGAATATTTGTAAAAAGTGATGAGCATCCTGGGTACCATTCAGTCAGTAGAAATTATATATCAGTAACTCCAGTGTACAATTTAGTGCAAAATAACAAAGATTGACTTTCTATTAAATTTCTTATGGATCGTGTCACATTACGTTAAGTGAAGATTTTGGAATGAGGCATGTCAGTAAGCCAAGTTTAATGACTGCAGACAGGAGAAGAAAGAAAATGACATATATGGCTTTTGATTTGCTTGAACGTGTGGAAATCAACAAAAACATTACAACAGATGATGATATAGTTATGACTGAAACTAGGGTTTATACAAAAACCGACTTTTGAAAAAACCAGTTTTCGAATTCCAGTATTTCCAAAAAACCGGTTTTCGAATTTTACAAATTTATCCAAAAAATGGTTTTTGAACCTGGTTTTTAAAAACCGACAAACCCTAACTGAAACTATGCAGCCATCATCCCAGTGAAGCTCCCTCCCTCCAACAAAATCAAGACCAGAATGATGCTGAAGACGGCTCTCTGTGCTGGGATGTGCCGCGTAGTCTGGTAGATAATGACAGAAATTTCAGAGGTGCTTATCATCTCCATTATCAGGCCATCGCCTGACACCTCTGAAACATTAATCAATATTTACCCAAAGTGATGCTCTATTCTGATTCAGGGTTTGTATAATGATAATGACTGATGACTCGCTGTGAGACGTCTCTTCTTACATGTGTTGCAGATAGGCCACAGTCATGGACTATCCCTCATGTGAGTGAAACATTTGACTGTGAAGGCTGTTTTGCATTCTCTTCTGAAGACATTTGCTCTCATAGGATGAGTGACCACAACTTTTATGCAGTTTGCCAGGTAAGAAAAACCAGGCAGTATAGGGTTCACTGCTTACTTCTGGGACAGCACAATCATCACTCTCTTTTTTTTTCACCTTTATCATCATGAAATATTTATAGTGGCATTGCCATATTCATGTTTAAGGCATCTCTATGAAGTCAGACTGACGTACTAAATTCTGAGTTTATATTTGATTCAGCTGTACTATAAGTGATAATAAAACAAACAGTTCAAATCAAAACTTCAACTATATATGTACATGTGTGTTTATGTTAAATTGTCATGATTTGATCACCAAGGGGTCTCATTTGTAGACATGGTGTACACCACATAAAGATCACATTGAGACTTCAAGCGACATTAGACAGCACAAAGTAATGTTATTTTTAACAGTTAGAAGATGCTGTATTCTGTTTTGCAGCACCTGCTGAGCCCACTGGCAGCCCTAGACATGATTCCTGGTGGGCTGCTCCACGACATGCCACCTGCTCACGCCCGCGTATCGGAGTTGGTGCAGAAATGCTCGGAGTCCACGGAGCCCTCTGGAAGGTTGAGAGCAGCACAGGACCTTACAGAATTGCTGGCAGAGGTGTTACAACAACATGGCTACAGTTCCATGGTATAAGTTCTTATTACCAGTTGGTCATAACAGACCAACTGGCCAGCAAGTCAGTATAGGTATTCCAAGTATGTAAAGGCAGCTGTTTTCAAGCACACTTTTGTTATGGACAGTATGCTCAACTTTTCCCACATGATCAGGGAAAAAAAAAACATTGATTTAACTGAAATATAGGTAAGAACTTACAGATTCAAAAGAAAATATGACTATGGACTCAGCAGCTTCTTAACAGGAGTCCGTCATTTTACACTATTCCACAGTTAGTATCTGATTGGTTAGTGCCTGTATCAAACATTTATTTCAACAGTTCAAAGCTCTGACCCCAACACAGGTTACTACTCACTGTGCTTTACTGCTGACTTTCTTGTCTTTGATCTCCCATGTGTAGTCCCACTATATGCAGCAGTACAGCACAGGAGATGAAACACGACAGCTAATATACGTATATCATATGGCAGTAACACTCATCAACCAAAATATAAGAGAATAAAAAGACAGAACGAGCAAAACAACAATGGATATATATTAATAGCAACCTTTAGATTGTTATAAATATACATGATGAAAAACAGTTAATAGCGAACCATTCATTTTTTCTAGTCATAGTGAAAATACATTGACATTACCACCACTGAACACATCTCCAGTTGAGAGAGACTGTATCTTGTATTGAATGCAAGAGTACTGTGCTAATTGTGCCCTGAGAGGGTGAATAGGGCACACGTAAATTGAGAGAGATGTTTGGGCTGGAGACAGAGATCTAGTCTTGAGGACTTGTTGGCCATTAGAGGTGATGAAAGGTACCTAGAAAAGTGGTCTTGGAGAACATACTATTCAGGAAGAGAAGTGATATTGGTAAATCACAACATTCAGTGACATTAACTTGGGAGATATTAGTGCTTAGGAGTGGGGTCCTGTCTAACAGATGTGAAATCGTGAAACATCGCCATCTGTGGGACAAACACCAGGCATGCTGCTTGAGTGTGACCCAATCCAGCATCTAGAGATAACACTACTGATACTGACTGGTCCCATATCATCAAGAGGGGAGTTGGATGTACAAGCATCATGTAACTTCTGTAAATACTGTTTTTATTCCTTTCGCTTATATTTTGGATGTAGTCAAATGTGGTCTATTAAGGAGCAGCACACATTAAGTAGAGAATTTTGCTTTTCAGGTTTATAACACATACTAGACAATTAAGATACTCAAAACTGGAACTGAGAAATGTTTGAAAGCAGTCTGAGGTTATGGCTACATTTACAATCCTGTTTAGTATTGGATGATGACCATTTCAAACCGTGTTCTGAAGGTACTTTCGTCAACTGTCGATTCTTCCCAGTATATAATTTGATAATATGATGTAATATATGGAGTTCAGTTCTCTCATGCCTGTTTTCATTCACTGATGAAGCAAGCATACTTTAAATAAAATAAGTAAACAGCTCATTTTCATTGATGAACCCACAAAAAGAAGTTTTAGTGATATTTTTAGATATCTAAAAGGGGTTGCAGTATAGTGTTTTGTGGGCAGTGTTTCAACAGATTGCCATATCAACTGCAGAGGTTAAATTGTATCAAAACCAACAATGAATTTGAATGGTAACTGTGAAAGATTAACTCACAAATGTGTTCAGTACACATACCCATACTATAAAAGTGACTGTGACCTTGAACAAGAACAAGACCTGAAGACTTCTGAGTGAAAGGATACCTAGAATGGTCTGCCTACATGTCTACATCCCAATAAGTGAATTTTCTATGTAGTTTACTGTTATGTTTACTAGACAGATATTTAGCTCATTTTATATGCCTCCTTTTGTCTAATCTGGTATCACTTCAAAATTTAGTTCATGGTGCTTGAATTTTAACAATTTTTTGTGTTTTCCAACACAAGATTCATTTCAATGTAAAAGTGTTGCAACTACAATAACTATACAGAATTTAAATTTTGTCAGTTTTATTATTTGTCTGCTTACTATTTTACTGTTCCATATATATCCCTTGATATTTATGTGTATCATCATCAGATTTATAAGCAAACTGCTAAAAGGTGAAAACTGTTCTGTAACATAAGGAAAAATAGTTATATGCAGGATACAGGATATTTTTATTTTAATGACACTTTAATGTCTATTAGTGATATTTTCATACGAATCTGCTGATTAAGGTATTACAGATTAAAAAAGAGACTTCATTACCTGTGACATTCACCCATGAGAACACCACAAGGTACAGATGTTACAATCAAGAAACTTTACTAAATATTGACATATCAGAAGACTTGTTTACAAAATGTTCTACTGTTTAGGCAAATTAAAAAATATTACACCAATCATATGAAGAAGATATCAAAGCAGCATAACATGACTGCAGTCCAGTTTGGGGGAAGGAAAAAATGAGCAAAACACAATAAATCTTCATCAGTAAAAGTTTGTTTCTCACACACACACACTTCCTTCAGACTCAGATCTGTACATGCACAGAATATTTGTTCACTTCCACAGAAAGCACAGGTTTGACTACAATACACACAAATATATATATATACAGGGGCTGACTATTGAGGGCATGCACCATATTATTCAGCATATCTGACACACCCTCACAGTAAAGTAAATTATGGGACTCTGGACAGAGCAGTGATCCCATGTCAGTCAAGTAGACAGCCAGCTGATGACATGGCATTAATTACCAAAGTGAGGGTCTTATGTACAACATGAACCATGAACTGGCGACAGCATGCACAAGATATCCTTGCTACTGCGACCCTGTGTGACCCATCTTAATCCTGCTATAAATGTGAGAAGCTCTGCATCAAATACACCAAAAAATATGACAACACTTGAGCTTTTTTTCCAGGAAATGCAACGGTGGCACTGCTTCAAAAACTTAAGAATGTATGATTATAAAATTAATTATATACACTTCCGTGGAAGCCCGTAACTTTGCTGACACACTCCATGATTTGGTTGACTTCAGGAGTTGGTGCCACAATACTCTAATTCATTAGGTGTATTCAGTACAGATCTCACAACCCCCTATCAACATATCATGTGGTCAGTCAGCAAATGTTCAGGCTACCACTCATCCTAATAAATTATACAATACACACAATACAATAATAAAAAACACATCTACAACCTTCAAAGATGGCAAATAACATTTTTCAACATGTTATAGCTGCTGAGCAGTGCAGTGACTGTAAGCTTCAGCATGGTTCTCTGACAAGTGGGAACTGATCTCTAGTCATATTAATGACATCTCTACTGAAGCATTCTGGGGCCACACAGAGATACTGAATAGATCCACTGCATAAACAAACCTGCCAAGTAGTACACAATAAGCCTCTGCACTCACACACATATACCTGATTACATTCTGTGGCAACTTAAATACTTAAGACACACGAAGTAGCTTACTTAGATAATTAAAAATATATTAAATTTTGGACTGCTACACCACCATCACATTTCATCACTTTCTGTTTCAGCAGCCCAAATCTCCTTCTTGCTCTCTCTGGGATGGATGTCTTGAAGCATAAACAGTCTTATCACAACTTCCTGCATGAATACTGTACAAATGTCACAACATCAAAAAGAAGAAAATTAATTTACAGACCCCACACCACAAGTTCGAGTTCAGAATCATGATTCAGGAAATGTTTACAATTTCTTAAGACATCAACACCCATTAACATACTGTCCTCACCATTGCTGCACTAGGCCTCTGAAAACGCCAAGCTGTAAATCACATACCATCAAAATGCAATGTGAAGCACTTACAAATCTTGCTGATTCTACCACATAATGCATGGCAATATTAGGCCAGCTTCCAAGAAACTGAACTTGTGTTCATGGGGTTGCATGTCTATTTTCCAAACAAAACAATAAACAAATAGATTATAATACAGGAGATAAAGAGAAAGAAATTTGTATGACACAGAGCTGTATGCCAATAAAGGAACTAGTTAAATTTGTATTGTACATGAAGTTCTATAATATTTTAAAATGTTTGTGAACCTGTTATCACAAAACATGAACTTGACACCAAGTCATGAACATATCACATCATTTGGAGGAGGAGGAGGAGAGTGGAGGTGAACCAAAATTCTGGATGGTTACACATTCTCACTAAAGTTTTAGGCTAGGGTCAGGATAATGGGATGTCCCTTGTTCTCAGTGGAGCAGAAAAACTACAAAACCTTAGAAGTTTTACAAGGAGATAATTTGATTTTCTTTGCAAGAAACCATCAGGCTTCGCTCTTTTCAAATTCTTCTAAATAGAAAAAGTCTAATATTGGCATAATTTTTGCTCCTGTCATTTACTTGTAATTTATTTTGTAGTTGAAAATGGCACATGCTGCTGTCTGTCTTATGAACATATATATCAGTCATTAATCAGAAGTGTCTCAAAAGTTAAGTCTTGCTATCATCCTGACTAGCATGATATATCCAAAAAAAATTCTGACTTTCCTGACATTTGGAAACCATGCCAGAAGAGTGCAGGCTGGCAACTGATGTTTGCTTAATTTGATAAGGCCTTCCACTTGATGTGTATATGTTCAGTACACCATATGCATTAAAATGAGGCCAGGCAAGTGACAAACAGATGGAAACATGAGAAAGGGAAGGGTCTGGCATCAGAAACTGATCTGTTACATCTTAAGGTACCCCTATATTTACATTGGCATGTTTCAGAATAAAATAGCAGCAAACAGTTAACACCAGAGTCACAGTTTCCCTGTCATGTCCCCCTGTTCTTGACTGTTTAATGGCTTTAAAGTCATCATCTCTACTGCTATGAATATTCATGACTTTCTCCTTAATGTGGATTTTCATTAAATCGTACTCATTCAACACACGAAGATAATGGCAACAATATCTAATGCATTATTTGCATTTCTGACATGGTCTCCTCCATACTGTAATTCGTTTCTGACAAGAAGGCATACCCAGACAATGCAAGATATCACACTGCTATGGCTTATCTAACATTTAGAAAAGACTGTTAGTCTTATGACACAGTGTTGCAAGATATAGTATGATGGGATAACGGATAATGCGGGCCATCCAGCTACATTACAGACTATAAGTTAAGTGTACAGACAATATATAACCATGGTCTGAACCATGTCCATCTATTCTATAATTAACTTGAGACCACAGATTTAGTCTTGCATGAAGAAATGGAGATACACAACTTACCTACTGAATTTATTCCAAACAGAATGAAGCCCTGGTGTACCTTCAACTGTCTCACTCATCCAACTTTTTCTCAAGTTATTTTCTGTCAATATAATTAAGCATGTTCAAAACATCCATTGCTTCTAAGCTTGGTTTTTTTCTTCTACCTTAAGTCACTTGTGTGTCAACTTTAGTGTAGCAGTCTCCTACTGTGTCTGTCTTCACATTTTTGCATTTCATCTGCCCTCCCCTCTGTACAGCTCTCTTAACTTGGTCTATCCATAGTGTGTGGTGTGCCCCTGGGTCTTCATCCACTCATTTTCATTTCTAATGATCTTCTTGGTGTCCTGTGCTCATCCATTCTTCAAACACACTTCTCATCATTTGGTTCTGTATTTCCTCCATCCTCAGCTCTCCTCTAATGTGTGTTTTTATCCATTTCTATCTCTTTTGGTTTTCCTCACTACTGCCCTCAGGAATTTTATCTCAAATGCCTGTAGTTTACTTTCCCCTCTCTTAGTACATTTCCATGCCTCTGTTCCATATAATAGTATCTTATTCAAGTACACATTATATTTTGTAATTTTATGTTTTATACCTGTCTGTTCTACAAACTCTAAGCTACATGACAAAATTTTGAATCTTTTCTAATTTTTCATCTCATTCTGGGTCTAACCATTTTTGTCCACCACACTTCTGAAGCAGATAACTTTATCTTCCTGAAGATGGCTGTCTTCTGGGTCATTGCACCGTGTAGTCTGGTAGAAGTTTACCGTTGTTTCCGAGGTCCTCGATGCCTCTATCATCATGGAGATCACCACCCTGATGATGGAGGCAGTGTAGACCTTTGAAACGGAAAACTTATACCACACTACACGGTGGAACGAACCAGAAGACAACCATCTTCAGACTCACTGCCATGAAAATCTCAAATCCTAACTTTTGCTACTTCTTTTATCTTTTTTAAATTTATTTTGACTATTTTCTTTTTATTCTCTTCAAGAATTTTAACACCACTGTCTTCTCTAGGTTTATTTACAGTCCATATTGCTTAGCATTCTCTCAAGTTCCTTCATATCTTCATCCCATATAATAGCATATATCATATCTTGATATCATCTGAATATATAAAAGCTTTTAAATATTTTATTTTTTCTCTGGTTGTGTTACAGATTCGATCATTACAAAATAAGACAATACTGATGACAATACATTTCCGTGTCTGACTTCCAATCTGGTATCAAACCACAATGACCATCTCTTATTTGCCTTAACACAACCGAGTCTTTTCACACATATGTTTCTCTTTTCTCAAAAGATTGTTGAAATTCGTAGTTTTCCACAAATTTTCCATATCTCTTCTCTTCTCACACCAACACCTTTTTTATAATCTACAAATATCATCACTAATTTCTTTCCCATATTCCTAGTTCTTCTCAGTCAACTGTATTATTCCAAAAAGTAGATCTGTAGTCACCCTTCCTTTTCTAAATACATATAATTCTAGGCATATGTACTTTGCAAAAAAGAGCATACGTCATTAATAGCAACACTGTGATAAAAAAAAACTGTTAAAAGTGTTTTGTACCAACTAGACTGATTATGTGAATATTTGACAACAGCAGGGCATTGCTACATTTCATGAAGAGTGAAATGATAATCTACAATAATTTATTATTATTACTATCATTACTATTATTAAGGCAACATTTAAAACCTACAACCAAATGAGTAAGCCATGTATTGCTTTCACTATCTAATGGGAACAATGTAACTACCCAGACAAAATGTCAGGGAAAGCAATAAAAATCATATACCCATTGAAACTGACTGACTGCCCAAATTATTAGTAGTAGTAATATGAAATTTTGAAGAATTTCATTTTCTAATATGTTCTTAATTATACAAGCAGGTTTACAGGTTTCAATTTCAAAACAATATTTATAATTGCACCATTCACGAGGTTTGCTTTCCAAAAATACTCAGACCTCCAGATGCATATTCACTGCCATTTCAGTGGCAGGTGTCTTCAGATAAACTGTACTATACAAATAATTTCTTATATTCGTGATATCTGATTCAATGATGCTGTGGAAACCTTCCAGAGATACAGGTTAATGACTACAATTCAACCCAAATGCAGCAGCCTCAGGAACACAAACATTTTAAAAACAAGATATGTTCATTGTCTGTCCAGGAAGAAGGCCATAGAGAGCAACATCTGACTTCCACAGTCACAGTGTGACCCTCAAGAAAAGTGAATTATAGCAAACTAGGAATGATTACTGACATGCAATTTGTTTGACCTCAGTCCTTCCAGGAGACAAAGGTGGGCGCACTTAGCAGCTGTTGGCAGACTTGGGGAGGGGTCGTACAAGATAAAGTTTCTCCCCTTGCTTGTTGGTGTAGATGGGAGCACGCTGGTAGTGATCCACCAACTGATCTAGTGTATGGAACTTACGCTGACCAATGCAGTACAGCGCTCCTTCCACATGGACCCGGAAGTGCTTGTTGCGCCCAGGGGCCTTCAATGACACTGAGTAGTCACCCATCTGAAATAAACAGTTGCCCTTGGTACTGTGGTCATGTATCAAGCATTCCAATATCATTATCAGAGCTGTTGAAGATAACTCACATTTGTTTCACTGTCTCTGATGAGGAAGTCACCATCGTGACCATGCTGGTTCAGAAGATTGTCACACTGCGCTCTTGTGATAGTGCCATAGTACCATGCCTTACCCACCAAATGTGGACGGTCTAGTGAACGCCCAATGCTGGATCCACTTCCGTCTTGTCGTCGGTCTAGCGAGTCTTGTCTTTCGCCACCACCATCACGGTTTCGGTATGGCTGAGTCAAGTACTCGCTCAATTCCTGGGCAAAGAGGAAAGAGTCGATACGCATGGGCAACATTTTAACGTACTAGTATCGGCTGTAGGTACATAAAGTGCATTCACAATGCAAATTTCCAAAAATGCATACAACACAGAAACTCATCCTTTATAATTAATAAGTTCTGCTTCATTAAACATTTAATGGAAAACAATATTCTTCAAATGCAGCAACAGCCATTAGATTGAAAGATTAAAAAACTATCCTTTTAATAAAATCTCAGTCATAGAAAGTAAAAAGACATAATGATATTTAAGTACAAATGAATACTATGAATATAAAAAGAGAAGCAATTAGATGCTCACTTTGCAGAAACCACAATAGACTAATTACAATTTGGAATATTTCTTAAAATATTCCCATTATCATCATATTTCTAAGTATGGAACCTATCTGGGCCAATACTGATACCACAACAGAATATTTCCATTTTTTCAGAGGTCTTATGTCTTCAACCTATAAAATATTTCAGGATGACTTTTGGGATAGATCATTCTAAATTACCATTTGTGTTTCTTCTATAGTTCTACACAAAATCTGCTGGTTAGTGAAACTACAAATTCTGTTAGTATTTCTTAGTTTTCTTTTGCCATCCACATCATAATATGCATCCCAGGTGATATAAATCTTTTATCATCACTCCATATTCCATGCTTCACAGTCCAAGTGCACTATCTTAAGTCAAACATTAGACAGTCTAAAATTAAAATTATAATCACATCCCTATCTGCAACCACTTCACATTTCATGATTATAAATATGTTTTTCAGCCAATCAATCCATCATCACCACGAATTCATCAATGTGGTACACTTGGTTCACTTCACACTCAATTATATGAAATTATAGTCTGTATAAATTATCTGTTCAGCCTGTGCCTGGTACAAACTGTTCTTATAATTATTAACATTAGCTGTGCCATTTTAATGGAGTTGGATTCGTTTAATGTTGCAAATTACAATTTCAGATGATCTAAAGTTTAAGCTGCTATAGTATGAAGGCGCATGGAATAAAAAAATATAATATTAGTCCAAGTGCTTCAGAAATTTGAACCATCACATGACTTGAGGCAAATGCTGATAATGGCACCCTAGATTTAGATGTAATTATCTTATGCTTGCATCTCTTCTTCTGATACATACACTAGATTACATTCTTAAGTAAAGCTGCCCCACTATAGGCCATGATGCTTGAGGGGAGAGGAGGTATAGCTCCTACTCATTCTTGACCTCAGCACTAAATGCGGGTGAGTGGTCATCATTACGCCCTGGCCGTGCTTTACCTCTGAGAAAGGACCCTGGTACCCACTGGATAGGAGACTGGGTGGGCCCCAGAACTGGTCTGGACGCAGAGGCTAGAGGAAAAATCTTCTGCCCCCATCGGGGATCAAACCCCAGTAGTCCAGTCCGTAGCCAGTCTCTAAACTAGCTGAGCTATACTGGCTAGATTACATCCTAGATAACTAAAATGCTTCAGAATATACCATGGAGATGAACATAAACGATATTAATGGGAAAGAACTAATCAGAAGTAAAATTTGTATTAACAACAAAAAACTGAACAAGTTCATATTTTATCATTTGAAAATAATTATTTATTTTGATTATAATCTTTTGGTCTAATAAATTAGGAGAATGCAGCTGTACTCACCTGCAGGTAGTTACGTGGGACAAGCCCGACTTGACCTTGCCCATTACGAGCCTTGTACCATTCAGGATCTGCAGGCGGCCGGTCTAATATCTCTAAGCGATCACCCTTCTCAAAAGCCAACTCCTGATCATTATTGGATGAGAAGGAATAGAGCGCCACAACAATGTCCAACACATTCTCTGCCATGGCATAAGTATGGAGTGTATCATCACTGTCACCCTCTTCTTGCGTATAATTGCTGGGAAACCAGCCAGTTGCGGTATTGCTCTGCCCCCGCCACCACCCATCATTACTTTTCTCCAGGATCAGGATCCGGGTACCTTTCACCAGCGACAGTTCATCTGCTTGTTGAGCCTGTGGACATGTGTCAGCAAGAAATGCATATAACATTTTGGCTATAAAACTTAGCAAAAGCAAGTCATTTGCGAGACAGAGGGAAAAAGAGTATACTAGGGTCTGAAGGCTGGACTGTACACTGAACTAGATCAGACAAGTTGTAATGGCAGACATCTGTGATGACAATGACAACTCTGTAGATTGCACAGAAACTTCAGACTACTCAGGAATTCTTCCAGTTAATATGCAGTATGTAGAAGATAACAAGAATTCAGATAAAAAGTGGCAATCAACACTCTATGACATCAGAGGAAGCAAACTGAGGGTGTAGAAAGGCAAAACCATAAGTTAGGTTATGAAGTCAGTATATTATGTGAAAATGAGATATAACAATATGAATATGAACCCAGTTTTTCACAATTCGCAAACTGAGAACTATTTTACATTCACCTAACTGCATGGAGCAGATATGTGTGGTAAAAGTTCTTCTACCTGATAGTTATACTTGACAACCGCTGTCCCAATTGCCTCCACAGGGTCTGCAGGCAGCCGACGTCCCATTGTTGGAGACTCGACTGCTCTGGAAGGAGAGTTGCTGGAGGGGAGAGTCTTAGAGCCTGAGCCCTTCTTCACTTTCTTCTTGATACTGCAACACAGGCTATGGCTATAAAACTGAGATCCACCCATGTTTTGTGTTTCATCCTATTCCCCTTTAGCTCACTCTCATTAAGCTGTTTTACTTACAGAGTTTATATACAGTGTGTTCTAAATGCTACAATGCTATTTGTAAGCTTTGCTGTCATGAATATATGAAGACAAACTAGTTCTTTAATTTTTAACGTTAGGAAGAAGTAAAAGAACAGCTTTATAGCAGATGCTAAAAATGTCCACCATGTTCTTAAAGAAAAGCAGCCACTATTTTTAGTATATTTTGTACAACTTTGCAAAGTGGTTCTACGTCGATTCTGGTGACAACTTGCTTAATATTGTATTGTGGGTAATTTGAATAAGCTTTTCCATTGAGAAATTCCCAAAGAAAAAAGTCTGGTTGGGCAAGGTCTGGAGATTGTGGTGCCCAAAGGCCACGCCCAACAATGTGCTCACCATAGAACTCTTACAGTAAAGCAATCTTCTCAAAGATCTCTACAGTGATCATGCTAGTGTTTCTTTAACACTGGAAACCATCTCACCTGTCAATGCTGCCCAACACTGCATATGCTTCTTATCACAAACACGTTGTACATCCCAAAATGTTGTTACAAGTGTATTGTTATCTTATTTGGTACATCCTTTTCAGGATTTTATTTTATTTATTTAGTGTTCTGTCTGACGACAGGTCCATATGAACAGGATCCTTCCATCCTTTTCTCGGACTGGGACCTGTTCATATACGTTCTTGGCAGATGATCCAGAAGTGGTTTGCCATTGCCTTCTTCTGTGTGTGAATGGGGTAATTGTTGGGATGCCACGGAGAAACCGGGGAAGCCCCCGGAGGAAAACTCTTGTGTTGCCTAGACCACGGTCTTGCCCAACACAAGTTATAAATTTGGGCACCGCCGGGAATCGAACCCAAGACCACAGGATTACAAGGCTAGCGTTCTGACCTCTAAATATTCTGCTAAATACTTCATTAACATCAAATAATTTTTATATAAGGTAAGGTTCAAGAATGTGCACACATTCTGCTTGTTAACACATCATGTTTGCACCCACACAGCTTATGTACAACTGGCAAGAGCAGCGGCCTAGCACCTGGGGTGACCCTGACTCAAGTGACATGGGAAACTGGGAGAGTCTGTTACATGGGGACACACCTGCTTCTGATTTCATTTGTGTACAGCAGTATATAATTGTTATTGGGTTATGGTTTAAACAGTAGCATTCATATGGAAATGATCAGACTCCTGTGAAGGCACAATTTTGGCTTTTGCCTGGAGGGATTTGGAAGAACTTACAAGTTCCCCTGGAAACAAAGTTATGGCAGTGTAAGTGTTAAACCTGGTTCAGAGAAAATGTCACTACAAAAATATTGATTACATTAATTACAGTTTTGTTTAATGTGTTGACACCTGCAATTAGCCACTGCAATTGTCAGATTTAAACTAATTCGAAAACCAAAAAAATTGACCTAAGGAACCTCAGCAAGGAAGATGATTCCTTGCCTGAGGTTTCCAATGAAGCATTAGACTGAAAAGCCATAAAATATTACACAGTCACAATATACCCAAGTAAATTAGTGTACAGCTATATGACATCACAAACTGTGAGATTTCCTGCAAACATAAAATAACTTAAACTAAAATAATACAAACCAGCCTAACCTGACACAAAAT
Organism: Zootermopsis nevadensis; assembly: GCF_000696155.1. The sequence continues at coordinate 829,924 of NW_019060448.1, read as the reverse complement.
TCAGATCTGATCGATAAATATCAAATTTATGTCAACATACAAGAAAATATATTTATTTTAAACCTTGCTAGTATAATTACAGACACATAGGTAAATATGTCAAAACACTGTGTTGCTGATACATTACCTGTCAAACAGGGAAGGTTTTTCCTTTTTGACATAGTTGCTGGGAACATAGCCTGCCTGGTTGCGAGCATTCTGCACACGCCACCAATGTTTTGAGTCATCCAGCAAGAGGTACCGCTCATTCTTACGAAGGTCCAGTTCCTGCGCTCCCTGAGCTGCATAGTCGTACTTGGCAACCACATAACACACATCTTCTTGGCTGGTTTTGCCTGCCAACACAAGAATTCTGAAGAAAATGTTGTAACAGCAAGGAGCATAATAATGTGCATGTTTTTGCTCTGGCCAAATCAGAGATAATCAAACATTTCAAATTACACTTCTAAAGCACTAGAGAATTTAAAAACTACCTTTCATTTATAACAATAATAATAATAGAAGTAGAGTTGCCATCAAGTCATGTAAATAAAGATCTAGATATTCTGGAACTCTGTATTTGATGGATTAGAGTAGTCAGTTTCACACTTCAGGCTAAGGAGGACAGAAGGCTGGGTGCATTTCATAATCAGGCTTGACGTGATGATGATGATGAGAAAAATCCTTGTCCCTATCCAAAATAATAAAACTGTCTAGCCCACAGCCAATAACATAAAAAGAATAAACTTACAATTCATGCAATAAATGGTAATTAAAAATAAGGTAAACTAAAAAATACACTTCTCTTTTTACAGAGCTCCTTACAATAGCACAAAACACCATGCCATATCATAAAAATATTAGTCACATAGATAAACTGAAAATGTAAATGCACAGGTACTTCTGGTCTAAGTACCTTAAAGACAACCAAATTCAAGTAAAATGGTCAATATTTTGGAACACTTCCAGAAATTTCAGTTCTGCACTGAAAAATCAGTATAGTACAAATAAGAATCAATGTGTTTCTTTCTTTTATTTATTGAGTAATTCTAGTACCCAGCTCTGGTTTTCTAATCATTTCTTTGGAAGTATTAAAGCATCTGGAATTACATTCCTTAAATTACATACACCAGAAAAAAAGGTGTCAAAACAAGAGTAGGCTTAGTGAGCCATACCATGCCGCATTGCTGCCATGTGGTGTGGTGGAGCACGAATGCTGTTCTTGGATTGCCAACTTCCTGGGTCTCGAAGGGATCTTGCATCCAACATTTCTCCCATGCCCTGTGTGCGCTATGAGCAAGCAGAAGTCACCTGACACGGTCCATCGCAATCAAAACTACAAACAAACATCAACATGCTGCTTGTGGTCACAGCAGAAACAGATGTGGCATGCCACGGGGGTATATGTCACTCTCAAACTCTGCCTTCAGGTGTAGAGTCACATGAAAGAAGGGTGGTCCTGAATCAAAGAATGATAGTGAATGCTAACACCACGAAACATTCTCCAATATGTGCCCAGACTCTCACTTCTCGTTCACTTAAAACTATGCTTGAAGTCAGGGAACATTACATCAAGCAAGTCACAAAGTTATAACTTCGGTTAGCTTCCACAAGTTGTCCATTCACTTTATGCTAATACTTCAGAATCTTATTTCTGAGGTCATTCCCAGTCAGAAATGTTGCAAGAACATAGGTCTGATTGTCAACACTTGTAAAGCTATAAGTACTTGAAATTCAAGAAGATTTTAACCTTACATAGAACATCAGGGTCATTTATGCATCTTGCAGAACTGAAAATTTGATGATGTAGCTCCTTTCTTTTGTTTACTTTTGTATTCATCCACTATGTTTAACAATAAACAATAAATACACATATAAAAATAATGTTTCTCATATAAGCAAGGGAATGAGGTCTAGTGTATGCAGTGGCCAATTCTGAGACCATGATAAATTCATCAGAGAACTGCTCATTCACAT